>JAEOAD010000995.1:0-59498 GCA_036365145.1 Orientallactaga sibirica
TCACCAGCAAGAAGGAAAAGACCTGAACTTTTGGAAATGGGACAGAATTCTCTCAAAGAGTCCACTAAGGATTTCAGGATGGGGAGGACAGCAGTTGGAAGACAGGACCCTGAAGAATCGAATAAAAATGTTTCTAGAAGAAAGCCAGATGTAGTACTGTGTGCCTATAATACAGGAGGCTGAGACAGGAAGAGACTGCTGCGAGTTCAACCAAAAATAAACCTATAAGCAAAAGAATGAAAGAAGAAGAATTTAAATGAGGACAAAGATGCCCAAAGGAAGTAGAAGTGGAATTGGAGAGAGTTGTTATCGCTTTTCATTAATACCAATTTATCAACATTTGATTTTGTATTTACTTTAAAGATAATAGTACTTGCTGGGCATGGGGACAAACTCCTCTGATTCTAGAACTTAGGAGGGAGAGGCAGGAGAATGGCTGCAAGTTCAAGACCAACCTGAGCTTCATAGCAAGTTTCTATTTCAAAAAAATAGATGACAGTAATTGAAATTAATATTTAAGAATGTCTAAAGTTGTTACCTGACACGTCAGAAAGTCTGTCTCTACTCATCCTAGATAGAGAAGGTTACAATAAGAAATGATTCCACTCAAGCCTTCTTTGGCAAGCCAGTGAGTTTACTAGGGTCACTTGTAAGAGGGGGAGTGACTGTGGCAGCTGTATTATGGAAGGCCTTAGCAGTGCATGTGATGACTTGAGAACGCTTCTTTACAGTGTACTCTTTGCTAACCTTCCGCCTCCTGTAGATTTCAGCATGGCCAGACACTGTGGAGCTGGGACAGGATGACATGGAGCTGGTTGGGTAGGAGAGAAGAAATGGCCTTTGTCACACATGAAGAACTGATGACCACCCCCGCTCCACTAGAGAATAAGAATAAGCCTAATCTTGCGCTGGAGAGATGGCTTAGTGGTTAAGGTGCTTGCCTGTGAAACCTACCAGGTTCGATTTTCCAGGTCCCACATAAGCCAGATGCACAAGTGGAACATGCGTCTGGAGTTTGTTTGCAGTGGACAGAGGCCCTGGCATGCCCATTATCACTGTCTCTTTCTCTTCCTCTGTCTCTAATAAATAAAAAGAAATCTTTTAAAAATACCAAAAAAGGGCTGGAGAGATGGCTTAGTAGTTAAGCGCTTGCCTGTGAAGTCTAAGGACCCCGGTTCGAGGCTCAATTCTCTAGGACCCACGTAAGCCAGATGCACAAGTGGGCACATGCATCTGGAGTTCGTTTGCAGTGGCTGGAGGCCTGGCGTGCCCCCTCTCTCTCTCTCTCTCTACTTGCCTATCTCTGTATCTCTCTGTATCTCTCAAATAAATAAATAATAAAATATTTTTTTAAAAAATACCAAAAAAGAAAGAATAAGACTAATCTTGTGATGGCCTCCTGGGGTTTATCCACTGCTGCTCTGGTTTTGAGTTGGAGACCAAGTGATACGTGGAGGATTGAGTTGGAGACCATGCAATACCTGAAGGACAGTGTTTCACAGCAGGATGTTTAGGGGATTTTTTTTTTTTTTTTTTTGAGGAAGGGTCTCACTCTAGGCCAGGCTGACCTGGAATTCACTATGTCATCTCAGAGTGGCCTCAAACTCATGGTTATCCTCCTACCTCTGCCTCCTGAGTGCTAGGATTAAAGGCCTGTGTCACCACCCGGCTTCACAGCAGGATTTTAAATACAGGCACTTCCTGCAGCTTGAGAACAAGGCTAAGTAGAATGCAAGATGATTTCAGAAGAATGGACAGAGTTGTCAGAATTCATAATCATGTTGTTATTTTCTGGCCACTGTGGTGCGCGCCTGTCATCCCAGCACTTGGGAGACTGAGGCAGGAGAATCAAAACTTGAGGACAGCCTGGGCTTCACAGTGAGACCCTGTTGGGAGAGGGGGTATTGGTACTTTCCTGTTTTATGAGGAGTGTCAACAAAAATGATGAAATCAGGCCTCAGCTAGCCACAGCAAAAAGGGAGATTTACAAAGTGAGCCAGCAGCTTAAGCACTGATTTCAGCATTTGCATTGTCATGTAAAAATATCTCAGGAGCCAGGCATGGTGGCACAGGCCTTTAATCCCAGCACTCAGGAGGCAGCAGAGGTGGGAGGAGTGCTGTGAATTCGAGTCCACCCTGAGATAGGACCCAATGATCCTAAAGGGGTAGTTGATTCATGTTAGCGAAATGCACTGCTGAGGTAAAATAAGGCACTAAAAATTTGCATTGTTTTGTTTTGGAAAAAATGGAACACTACTGAGGTAAAATAGCACTAAAAATTTACATTCTGTCCATCTGTTTTGTTTTTATTTGATGGTACCATATCTATATGGGCCTCTAAAACTCAACTTTGATTTTTTTGTGATTATATTTGTTTTGGAAGCAGGGTCATGACCTGGAACTCAACTCTGGAGCTTCACACTGCCCTCAAACTCACAGAAGTTGTCACACTGCCCTCAGACTCACTTTTGAGTTGTCCTACCCTAGGTACCAGACTGCCCACTTTGTATATATATATATATATATATATATATATCTTTTTTTTTTTTTTTTAAGCTTTCTGAGGAGGTTCTCACTCCTCCTCAGGTTGTCCTGGAATTCATTATGTAGTCTCAGGCTGGCCTCGAACTCTCATCTATCCTCATACCTCTGCCTCTTAAATGCTGGGATTAAAGACGTGTGCCACCACACCTGGCAACTTTGTAATAATTTTTAAAGTTTAGAAACAGTCATTTGTAAGGGGAGTTTGGAAAATAAAAGCAGTCTTTTCAAAGATATATATCTAGGAAAACTTAAAAATCTTACTAACCACATGTGTTTCTATTTGTTTTTAATACTAGTTTATACAACATGAGATATTTCCAGCTCTCTTACTCTACTGATTTCTTAGGCTTAGTTATAATTTTGTTTATAATATCCTCACCAAGCCTTTCTAGAGTTACTGAGTAAACAGTTATCTTCTTTATGACTTAGGTGTGCATATGCATGAGTGTAAATAGTGCCACTTGAGGTAGAGCGCAGTAATACATGCCTGCAGTCCCAATACATGGTAAGGCTGCCAGGCCACACTGTGCTGCAGAGCAAGTTCCAGGCCACCCCCTGGGGTGTACATAGGGCCTTGTCCCTCCCCCCCAAACACACACACAATAGTGACACCTGAGGCCAATCACCTGTTTAAAGTATTTCCCTCAGAATCTCATCTCGCCTTAAAATATTTTAAAAATAAATTTTAAATGGTCAGAATTTTAGCCTAAGTCCCTATTTTGCTACAAGAGGGAGGAGTGGAAATGATATTCAGCTGAGCACATTGTTGTTGTGAATAACACTGAAGTGTCCCTAGATGGAAGGAAAGAAACCGCGATTCTGGAGAGGTAATAACTATTGATTCTGCATAGCAAGTACACTCTGTACTGGCAAGCAAACTGAGCAAGTCTTTAAGCAAACATCCACAAGAGTGTAGAGTGAATATTCTTGCCACTGAAAGGTTAATGATATGAAATCCCTAGGCAGTTCACTGGCTTATTAGGCCTTGTTAGTGGTTTTATTGGCACCATGTTTGGCAATAAGAATCTCTAATTTAGCAGCTGGGCATAGTGGCTCATGCCTTCAATCCCAGAACTTGAGAGGCAGAGGTAGGAAGAGGTTTGTGGTGAGTTCAAGGCCACCCTGAGACTACACAGTGAATTCCAGGTCAGAGGGGTGAGGAATAGCACAGCGTGAAAGTGTCTGTCTAGCATACATGAGGTCCTGAGTTCAGTCCCCAGCACTGCAAAATGAAAAGCAGAAAGAAAACCCTCTGGCTTTACATTTCAATAGTTTTCATATGGCTAAACCTTCTGCTTTTGTTTCATTTTTCCTCATGTCTTCAAGTGTTCCTGTTACCAATCTCTTTCATCTTTTAGTGGCATTCTCTGTACTAGAAGATTGCAGCTTAAGTATTAATGCTAAATGTTAAAGTCAGATTGGTTTTTCATTTTGTTTTGTGAGAGAGGGGGAAAAGAAAGAATATGGGCATGTCAGGATCTTTTGCAAGTGGAACTACAAATGCATGGGCCACATTGTGTATCTTTTTTATGTGGGTATGGGGAATTGAACCGGTCAACATGCTTTGCAAGCAAGTGCCTTTAACCACTGAATCATCTCCGTAGCCCCAGGATTGTCTTTTACAGTGTGCATTCTATGTTGTGTAATTTTGATTTTTGTGGTACTAGTGATTCAACCCAGCAAGGCAGAGCTTTGCCCCTAAGGTGCACACCCCAGATCCTTATAATATGAATTATAAATGCTTTGGTTTCTAAGCTTTACATACCAATAAAAATGCAGTTTGGTTTTTAAAAATATTCAATAAGCATTTTTAAAATAAAAGGGAGTTGAAGAGATGTTACAAGTCTTCCAGCCTAAGTCCTATTCTACAGTACCCACATAAAGCCAGACACAAAGGAGTGCCGTGCATCTGTGATCCCAATTCACCTGCTGCACTGGGAGGCAAAGCCAGGGAATCCCGAAACTCAGGGTCAGTCAGCTAAGCTGGTGCACATGAAGCAACAACAAGGGAGAAACTACCTCCAGCAAAAGTGGAAGGAGACACAAACACCCCAAGGTTGTCCTCAGACCTCCACATGCGCACTATGATACACGCACCCACACACCTATAATATACATCCATGCATAAATACAGACACACAAACAGTAATAAAAGTAAAATAACACATCTTGAATTTCTAAGCTTGCAATGTAGAGTTCTGTCGTTATATATTCCAAATCTGGAGGATTCTAAGCTTGAAGAGACCATTGTGTCTAGCATCATTCTACTTAGTCAATTACAACATTTATACAAGAACTTGTGCTTTATATCCATTTGTTAAGTAGAAATTCCTAGGAATTTAAACAGAAAGTTTATCATTCTATCTAAACAACAAAATTATTTTCTCAAGTAGCTAGTTTGTTTGTTCTTTCTTTTTTTTTTTTTCCTCCAAGGCAGGTCTCACTCTAGCCCAGGCTGACCTGGAACTCACTCTGTGGTCCCACGATGGTCTCAAACTCACAATGATCCTCCTACCTTTTTTCCTCGCTAGTGCTGGAACTAAAGGTATGCACCACGATGGGCCAGGTAGTTTGTTTTCTATCTAAAGGAATTTTGAGGTTAAAGTCTGGAATCTGCCTACAAATTTCTTGACTGAGTAGCATAATACTCTGTAGCTTTCTATTTAAAGAGGAACTACTATGGATTTACTGAAGCAACATCACTGTTTTATTTATTTTCTTTATTATTTGAGAGAGAAAGAGGCAGAGAGAGTGAGAAAGAATGAGAATTGGCATGCCAGGGCCTCCAGCCACTGCAAATGAACTCCAGATGCATACAACATCTTGTGCATCTGGTTTACATGAGTCCTGGGGAATCAAACATAGGTCCTTTGGCTTTACAGGCAAGTGACTTAACCACTAAACCATCTCTTCAGTTCCCACTTTTTGAGATATTTTTTCATTTTGTTATTTGAGAGAGAGAAAGAGTCAGAGAATGAGTGAGAATATCATTATTTTAACAAAATATCCAAGGGTTCAAGGCTCTGCTAGTTGTAAACACACTATTTGATGACTATCTAGTGGGTCTGGCAGCAGGATGTGAAAGAATGTCATGGTGGTAGGGTTTTGCCATAGATCACAGTTGAGTTATGAACTTGAGGCTCTATCCATTAACGGTCAGAAATATGCAAACTGCTTTATACACAGATTCCAAACTCTGCAAGGTAGGCAGTTAACTTCTTAGATGACAAATCAAGATGCAGAAGCAGAGAGGAATGACAGCCTCCCTTAGTTTAAATCCAGACCTGCTGCTCTCTGTGAAATAAACAATCCCTACCTCCTAAGATTACTATGAGAACAAATTAACTCCTATCTGCATTCTAATTACAGTAACCTGACCTATAGCAAGAACTACATATGTACATTTTGCTCAAATAAAAGAACTTTAGTACTGAAAGTGAGATTGGAGATTCAAACTGAGCTTTGTTAAGTGTAGCCTCCCCACAACACCAAGGAAGGACCACTTCATATCCTTTATACATGACATTTGCACTGGATTTTTATCCAAGAAATCTAGTCCTTCAAATATGAACTTTATTTCTAAGCATCGGAGTATACATACTTTGAGTTATAAAATACATGTGTGGCACATGATTCAACATCAAGCCCAAGAATTAGGAATATACAATGACTGGGAAGTATTACTCCATATGCACTGGGCAAATAAATATACTGTGTAGTATTGATCAGTACATTTTGAATATTAAGTGTCTGACATATTCAGTATGGAAAAGCCATACTGGTAGAAAATAAAACATACACTTTAATTCATGAGGTAGATAGCCTACCCAGATATCTGTGAGTCATTACCATCCGAATCATACTGAAAACTTGTGTCAAGCTGATGGTTTAAGATATGATCACTACATTGAAATTCAATCTGGCTTGTACATAATTTCCTACTTATTATCATACGTGAAGCCAATAATAGATTTTTAAAAATTAATTACCATTCTTATTTCATTTTAGATTTTATGTTTACAATAAAAAGAAATGTCTTGTCAACACACCTTGTGTGGATAACTCCTGTAAGTGGGCTGGTGGTGAATTTCTGTCTACAGTGGGTGCCTTCTGAAGTTTGGGAAAATAATGTTGTATGGCTACCAAGTCAGCCTGTTTACGAACTCCAATGAAAATCTCTTACCTGGATATCTCAAGCTAGAAACAATGGTTATGATCTGGACACCAGTCCCTAACACAGAGATGTCTTGGGATAATAAGTGTAATAGTGAAATGGCGGGGTGTGATAAAAAGAAGCAAATGTGTGGTTCTTGCAGGAAGCAACAGCATTATGCTTCACATTCTGGAGGTGCACTGGGGGCCAGTAGCATCCTACTGGTTCTTCTTCCTGAAGAACAGGACACAGAGGCCATTAAGTAACAAGGTTCCCCAAGGAATAATTGTTTCTAGTATATGTAGCATGCAGCCTGTTGGCTTCAATAGCATTGCTTTTAAGATTGCCCTGGAATTCGATAAAGACAGGTCAGACTGACATATTAAAATCACAGATACACAATGAGATGTTTTATGTTTCAAATATTGATGTTCCAAAAGACATGAATTTTTAAGAGTAAGTTTGTAATGGAGTCCAATTAAATGCAGAAATAATGTACCTCTAATTGCTTAATTCTGTAACTATCTTTTTATTGTAAAATTAGTTCTTCATACTCAGGAGATAACTATTGATTCTATGTGTGTTTTTGGAGAGAGAGAGAGAGAGAGAGAGAGAGAATGGGAGTGCCAGCAGCCTCTCAGCCACTGTGGACCAACTCCAGATACGTGCAGCCCCTTGTGGGCAAGTGTGACATTGTGCCCTTGTGTCACTTTGCATCTGGCTAAATGTGGGACCTGGAGATTGGAACCTGAGTTCTTAGGCTTAGTAGGCAGGCGCCTTAACCGCTAAGTCATCTCTCCAGCCCTAGTGATTCTATTTTTTGAAGAAAAAGTGTTAATTCTTGTAAAATACCCTGATAAAAATGTTTAAAAAATACCAGCAACATTCTTCACAGAGATTGAAAAAAAATCTCAAAATTCATATGGAATGGCAGAAGGCCTCAGATATCCAAACATATTCTCAGGAAAAAGAAAACCATACCCAATCTAAAGCTATATTACAAAGTCATAGTGACAAAAACAACATGATAGTGGAATAAAAACAAAAACATATACCAATGGATCAGAATTGAAGACCCAGGATGTAGGGCAAGTAATTACAGCTGCTTGATCTTTGACAAAGATGCCAACAATGTGGACTGGAGAAAAACAGCATCTTCAACAAATGGTGCTGGACAAATTGGATGACAATATGTAAAAAAAAAAAAAAAAAGAAACTAAACCTACTAATTTCATCATATACAAAAATCAACTCCAAATGAATTAAAGGCCTCAGTATAAGACCTGAAACTCTTCAACTAAAAAAAAAATAGGAGGCGCCCTTGGTTTCCCTTGAGAAACAGATAGTAAGACCCTATTGCTGAAGACATCTCTTGCCTGAGAGGCAAGGTCACTGAGAAACAAGCTGGTGCTGAGCAGAAAGCCTTCTCCCTGTAGACCAGCCAACTGAAAGCTGGAAAAAGCTGCACTGCATGCAGTGTATGGGAGACAGAAATCAGCAGTGGAAACAGTGGACGCTGAATATTCAAATTTGGCCAGACAGGCCCAAGGACTGAACGGGTGCAATAGTGGCGTGTCTACTCTTGAGGTAACCAACTGCTCCATAATTGGACTGAAGGCCCTCTCTACGGGAGGGAATACATACCTGGTACTGAAAAACCTAAGCAAAAGTCTATGGTAGGTGAGGTCATGAGCCTTAGGGGTATAAAGCCTGCTCATGTATGACTAAATGCATATACTATTCCCACCAAGCTGCCCTGAAAATACTACACTTAATGCTCATATTCACATATTAACGCTACTCTCACTTCTGGTTAGAGAAGCTTCTCTTTTCAGATGGTGATGACCACTGGGATGATCCAAAAGGCAACATAGTGCTGAGAAGAAGGGATGGAGGAATGCCCAGCACTGAAACACCGCTGTCACACCCTCCAAGGCTCAGGGACCATTGCAGAAGAGGGGGCAGATAGAATGGAAGAGCCAAAGGAAGGGTAAGACTCCTTACAATGCAACTGCCCAGACAGAATTTGGCCTCGATATCTATGACCTTCCAGTGCCTAGCAATACTATCGCAAGACCCTCAAAATAGAAAAAAGATGACATCAAATTAAAAGAATGACTAATGGAGAGAGGGAGGGAATATGATGGAGATTGGAGTTCTAAAGGGGAATGGGGAGGGCAGGAGAGGGGAGGGAAAAATATGTTGTTTTTTTTTTTGTATGTAAATATAGAAGGTGCCAAAAAAATCAATTAAAAAATAGGAGGCACTCTCACAACAATAGGACTGGCAAAAGGCTTCCAGAACAAAACCCCAGTAACCCAGTAAGATAAACAAGTATTCAGTCAAGTCTGGTGGCACATGCCTTTAGTCCCAGCACCTGGGAGGCATAGGTAGGAGGATAACTGTGAATTCAAGGCTACCATGAGATGACAGAGTGAATTCCAGGTCTGCCTGAGCTAGAGTGAGCCCTTACCTCAAAAAAAGCCATAAAAAGAAAAAAAAAAGCACTCAACCAATGGGAGCTGTGTAGCGCCCACACTACCAAGACCCGAGCTGGGCGAGGTGCCGAGGACTGAAGAGACACTCACTGGGTCATTCATGCTGTGCTTCAAGAATGCCGTTTATTGAAGTCAGAGGGTGAAATATATACAGTCTTACAGCACTGTGGAAATGTAGCAGGGTCAGAAGGTCATGTTCTCATATCCTGTTGTTTATATCCTGTTGTTTACTGTTAGAAAGAGCTACCTGGGGCAAACGGAACTTGCGGTAAGGCCATAAAATGGGAGTGGAAGCAGGATGTTCTTAGGCAAACAATCCTTGGTCATGTCAATCAAGCAGGGCAACCGACTCCCCAGGAAGGTGTACCCCACACTCATGAAGCTGAAAAGTTTTTGCAGACAGATAACATACCACAAGCAGAGCCAATAGATTACCCACTGAATGGGGAAATACTTTACTATTTATAGCACTGACAGAAGCCTATTATCTAGAATCTCCAAAAAAAAAAAAAAACTCTAAAAAGTGATCAAAAAAATCCACTCCAAAAGTAAGACAGAAAACTGAATAGGAGTACTCAGAGGAAGGATTACAAATGGCTAACACACAATTAAGAAAATTTTTATATATATACATATAATTTATATATAATAAATACATAATATATATTTGCACCTCACCCCAGTAAGGATAGCAGACATTAAAAAGATTAAATGGGGCCAGACATGGTGGTGCATGCCTTTAATCCCAACACTTGGGAGGCAGAGGTAGCAGGATCACTGTGAGTTCGAGGTCACCCTGAGACTACATGGTTAATTTCAGGTCAGCCTGGGCCAGAGTGAGACCCTCCGTCAACAAAAAAAAAAAAAAAAAAATTAATTAATTAATTAAATGAAGCAAAAAAAATAGTGGTGCGCCTTTAATCCCAGCACTTGGGAGGTGGGAGTAGGAGGATTACTGTGAATTCATGGCCTCCCTGAGACTACATAGTGAATTCCAGGTCAACCTGGACAAGAGTGAAACCCTTCCTTGAAAAACTTTAAAAAAAAAAAAAGAAAGAAAGAAAGAAAGAAAGAAAGAAAAAAAAGAAAACAAATGTTACAAATGTTGTCAAGGATGTGGAGAAATAGGAACACTCATTCACTGTTGGTGGAATGTAAACTGGTAAAACCAGTATGGAAAGCAATATGGAGACTCCTGAAAAGGATGACAATAGAGTTACCAACAGACCCTGATCTTCCCTTACTGGCTATTTACCCTAAAAGCTCCACATTCAGAGATATTCGCTCAGCCTTGTGTATAGCTGCTCAATTCAATTCATAATAACTAAAAACTAGAATCAACCCAGGTGCCCATCATTGGATGAATGGATAACCAAGATGTAGTATATGTACATGACGGAATTCTCCTCAGCAGTAAGAAAAAAATGACATATTGGCATTTGTAGAAAAATGGTCGAACTTGGAACAGATCATTCTAAGTGAGCTCACACAATCACAGAAAGATAATCATCACATGGTCTCAGTCCCCTGCTGTTTCTAACCTGGAACAGCCTGAGTTGCTGACATACCTGAATAGCATCTCAAAGCTTGGACAATAGGGAAGGTAGTGCTTGGGGAAGGGAAAGGGTACACAAAACTGAACCCAAATTGAACTGGTACCATACAATCCTATATCCTGGAAGTTAGATTAAAGGTGGAACCCTCAAGAGGACCTTAGGAGGAGCACCTGAATCAAAGCCTTATACTGAAGACCTGTGACAAGGAAAGTCATGAGTCCTAGGGCTGTAACACCTGCTGGTATCTGGCTAAATGCATATATTATGCTCACAAAACTGCCTAGTAAACACTTCTCTTAATGTTCATGCCCATATATTAATGCTACTCTCACTTTTGGTTAGAGAAGCTCTCATTTCAGATGGCAATGACTCAAAAGTCACCACAATGCTGACAAGAAGTGACAGAAGAGTGCTGACCACTGAAACATCTTTATGGTTTATTGTCTATAATTATGGAAGTTATCAATAAAAAATTAGAAAAAAACCACTGGGGGCTGGAGAGGTGGCTCTGTGGTTAAAAGGCGACTGTTTGTAAAGCCTGATAGCACAGGTTTGGCTCCTCACTACCCACATAAAGGCAGATGCACAAAGTAGCATAGGCATCTGGAGTTCACTTTGCAGTAGCAAGAGGTCCTGGCATGCCTAATCCCCCTCCCCACTTGCAAATAAATAAAAATATTTTTTAAATGTAAAAACTACATCTATTAAATTTTTAGAAACATGAAAAAATCTTTAGTGACAGGTCCCCCCCCTCTCCTCCAAATGCTTGTACAATTAGCACTTCTGGAAAATGGAGGCAATTTCTATTTAAAAGCTAGTCTTTGAGTTTTGGATTTGTCCAACAAATATAATGTACAGCCTGTACCACCCTCCACCCCCGATGAAAACAATTATCTGTTGCCTGTCACGTGTTTAAACTGATTCTGGTCTGCCATTCCCATTTTGTGCATCTATCAACTCTGACTTCACACTAATAAGGTGGGAAGACCCCAGCAAGTATTACTTATCAAAAGAAATGCCTTCAGCTGGGTGTGGTGGAACATGCCTTTAATTCTAGCACTCAGAAGGCAGCGGTAGAATTACTGGGAGTTTGAAGCCACCCTGAGACTACATAGTGAATACCAGGTCAGCCTGGGCTACAGTGAAGCCCTACGTCAAAAACAAAAACAAAAAAAAAGAAATGGCCTCATTTCAGAAAGTAGTTGTCCTCTTAGGTTTACCAGAAAAAGCAGTAGCTCCACTACTATGCTGCACAAAGGAAAGCCATCACAGGTCTATGAACCACTGATGGTTTGGCCCAGCTGAAGCCCAGTCAATGACAGTGTTTTGGGCTGCTGTAAGTGTTCAGCCTCAACACCAGCTATGAAAACTAAAGTGGGCACAGCAGCTTTGCTCAGAAGTCTAGGCTCTCTTCGTAGCTCTAAGCATCATTTCTCCTGATTATCTTACTTTTGTTTTTAAGTATTTACTTATTTGCAAACAGAGATGGGGGGAGAATGATATATGCCAGGGCCTCTAGCCACTGTAAACTCCAGATGCATGTGCCACTGTGCATCTGGCTTATACAGGTAGTGGGGAATTGAACCCAGGTCATTTGGCTTTTCAGGCAAGCACTTTAACTGCTGAGCCATGTCTCCAGCCCTATCTTGGATGTTTTTACTGACATTAGCTATTGCCAATGGTCCGTTTGGTCTGCTAACTTAAAAGATGGTGTATTGAAGACACTCACTACAATTATAGGAGGAAAAAGCACTTAACCTTCATAGCTCAGGCTGCCACCACTGATGCCTAGATCCGACACTATTCCAGATGTGCCTATACCATCCATCATTATAAACCAGTCTCAAAGTCAATGCCCCTATACTTCTGATGTAGAAATTTGACACTGCATGCTCAATTTCTGATACCTACTCAAAGTCTGTTTGCCTATCAGTAGGAGCTGAATCACACAGAATGTCATACAATTCTTATTTACTGATTGACACTGGTCCTTTCACCCAATCTCAGGATTATCTGTGGTTCATGAAAACAATTTACATCATTATGTTCAGCTTTCTGGGCCATTTGCTATTTGAGACTGGTCTCAAAAACCATGCAGTAAGTGGATAATAGTCAAGGTATGGATGGATCTCTCATGCTTCTTACCACCCATAGAGATCAATTTACAGAGTATTGTAATAATGTTCTCAGTGACTCAAAAAAAAGGCTGATCATCAAGTTCACTTGTCCCCACAAGGGGATCATCTCTTCTCAGCTGTTTCCTGAGTAATGATGATGACAAAAAGGATGGGAAGCTTATACAAACCTAATTGAAAATCTAGGATCCTGTCCTAAACATTTTAGACATGATTTTTTGTCTGTTGCTTTTGAGGTGGTCTCTCTCAAGCTTTTGTTTTGCTGAGTGGGTTAAGCCAATGTGTATTCAGAACTGAATGGCAATGCAAGGGATTTACAACATGTGAAAAAGGGAAAGGAAGAAGCCTCACAAACAACCCAAGAGAACTTTCATGGTAGCTTTCCAAACTTGTCCAAATACCTCAGATGCATAGATCCTGCATCAAAAAGGTTTAGGTCTAAGCCAGGCATGGTGGTGCACTTGAATCCCAGCATTTGGAAGGCAGAGGTGGAAGGATAACCATGAATTGGCCTGAGACATAGTTAGTGAATCTAGGTCAGCCTGGGCTAGAGTGAGACACTTCCTAAGGGGAAAAATGCTCCAAAGAGGTTTTAAGTCTGAAAAAAAAGCAGTATGATTATTGCTTAAACAGAGAATGTAGAGACAAAAGTACCTAAGTCAACCTGTTGGGAACAAGCTGGCCATGGACCAAGACCAGAAAGATGGTAAGATCAGCAATAAACAGAAAAAGATAGAGCATATGCATACTACTACTATGTGACAGTCATTGTTTCCAGTGATTTACACATATTAAAGAAAGATCTTAGGCGGAGGGATGGCGTAGCAGGTAAGGCACTTGCCTGTGAAGCCTAAGGAAACAGGTTTGATTCCTCAGTACCCACATAAGCCAGATGCACAAAGTGGCACATGCTTCTGAAGTCCCTTTGCAATGGCAAAAGGCCCTGGCATGCCCATTCTCTGTCTCTCTCTCTCTCTCTCTCTCTGCTTGCAAATAAATAAATAAATAAGATCTAAAATATTTGGAGGTTTGATTCAAAACTCATCCTTTGAAATAAATTTTACCCTAAGGCACTGTTAACTCCTAAAGCAGTGATTACTTGCCCCCAAATAAGCCATGCAACAAAACAGTGAAATATAGCTTTACACACAGAAAAATTTAGATCCTCTACCTGTCTCATAGACAGTGTACTATTAAATAATAAATATGTAAATACTGCTGCCTTCCTTTTCCAAAGGAACCCTTAGGAGTATACTGCAAGTCTATCTTGTTCAATAAACAATTCAACATGTTACAATATTTATATTGAAAATCACTGATGACTAATTACCATAAATATCTCAGTCTTATTATTATCATTATTTTGTTGTTGTTGTTTTTCAAGGTGGAGTCTCACTCTAGCTCATGCTGACTTGGACCTCACTATGTAGTCTCAGGGTGGCCTTGAACTCTCTGCAATCCTCCTACCCCTGCCTCCCAAGTGCTGGGATTAAAGGCATAAGCCACCACACCCAGCTGATCTCAGTCTTACAATTGATTTTTGATCTGGAGAGATAGCTCAGCAATTAAGGCACTTGCCTACAAAGCCTAAGGAGCCTAAGAACCCAGATTCTATTCTTCAGTACCCACGTAAAGCCATATGCACTAGGTGGCGCATGCATCTGAAATTTGTTCGTGGCGTGGCTAGAGGCCCTGGGGTGCCTCTTTCTCTCTCAAATAAATAAAAAAATTTTTATCTAAAAAAAAAAAACAATAATAATTTTCTAAAGGTCTTAAATTGGCTATATAAAACTATACCTGATTTTACTTACCTTTTTCTGACTGTACATGGAAACTACATTAAATGCTTCCCAAATCCAACCTATATTATTGTTACCAGTTTGTCTCAGTTTTGTTGTCCAGACTTTTCCCAATAGTCAGGTGCTATCCATGACCACAGCAGCAAAGAGGTCACACTTTTTTTTTTTTTTTTTTTTTTTTTTTTTTTTTTTTTTTTCGAGGTAGGGTCTCAGGGTCTCACTCTAGCCCAGGCTGACCTGGAATTCACTATGTAGTCCCAGGGTGGCCTTGAACTCACAGCAATCCTCCTATCTCTGCCTCCTGAGTGCTGGGATTAAAGGCATGCGCTACCACACCTGGCACACAAGACATTTTTTTCAGAAGGTTCTCATAGAAGAATTAATCATAAATCTAAAACTGCTCCATTTATATACATTTCCCTTAATTTGCCTCCATTTTAAGGGATTGTCTCATCAGAAACAGATTCTTCAGCACACACCTCTATTTTGCTACTCCAGTTCAGCTCTCTCTGCTAAAGAATACTTATTTGATAGTCTCTCACACACTGCATCCATCTATCAACTCACAGATGTTTACTGCACACCAGCTATGTACCAAAGGCTTGATACAAGAGAAAATACAGGGCTGGGCATAGTGGCACACGCCTTTAATCCTAGCACTCAGGAGGCAGAGGTAGGAGGATAGTCATGAGTTCGAGGTCACCCTGAGACAACACAGTGAATTCCAGGACAGCCTGGGCTAGAGCAAGACCCTACCTTGAAAAAACAAAAGAAAAGAGAGAGAGAGACTACATATGCCAAGTTCTTATCAGAAAACTTTAAATCTCCAACTGTACTTATGAACTATTATAGTTTAATATTTCCTACAGTTATTCTCAAGTGTCTATTTTGACTAAGTCACATCAATGTTCCCCTAGGAAAATGACTTATCAAACTGCTTTGGTGTCATTCCAGTGATCTATATTGAGGGTCATCCTTAAAAAAAAAAAAAAAAAAAAATAAGGCGGGGAAGGACCCACATACAGTACCAGGAAGTAATTACTTGCTATAGAGTATTACATGCCAGATCCTACTATAGGCACTTTGAATTCACTAATTCATTTAACCTTCACATGACATTTTATATACAAAGTACCATTCTCTGATTGGAGAGATGGCTTAGTGGTTAAGGCACTTGCCTGTGAAGCCCAAAGACCTAAGTTGATTCCCCAACACCCACATAAGCCAGATGCATAAGGTGGTACATGTGTCTGGAGTTCATTTGCAGTAGCTACATGCCCTGGTGTGCCCATTCTCTTTCCATCTGCCTTCTTCTCTCTCTCAAATAAAATATTTTTTTCAAATGTTCATAATTTTTTTTTTTCTTTTTATTATTTTTATTGACACCTTTTATACTTACATGCAAAAAAAAAATGATATTTCCCTCCCCTCCCCCCCATTTTAGACCACCAATCTCCATCCAGAAAAAATTTTTTTAAAGAAGGGCTGGAGAGATGGCTTAGCGGTTAACGCTTGCCTATGAAGCCGAAGGACCCCGGTTTGATGATTCTCCAGGACCCATGTAAGCCAGATGCACAAGGGGGTGCATGCATCTGGAGTTCGTTTGCAGTGGCTGGAGGCCCTGGCGCACCCATTCTCTCTCTTTCTCTCTCAACCTACCTATTTCTGTATCTCTCTCTCTCTCAAATAAATAAATAAATAATAAAATAATTAAAATTAAAATTAAAATGTGGGCTGGTTTAACTATTTAAAAACAGAAGAAGAGGAAAGTACTATTCTCCCTCCACTTAACAAATAAAACCACTGACAGGATTTCAAACTTTATTAAGGCCAAACAGTGACAAAGCTAGGATATTAACCTAGAGAATGACTCTAGAGCCCCTCTAAGTTTACTCCTATTAATTATGTGATGTTGAGGGTTTTGTCCACTTTATGTATGTATGTATGTATGTGTATATGTATATATATATATATATATATATATATATATATATATATATATATTTTTTTTTTTTTTTTTTTTTTTTTTTTGTGAGGTAGGGTCTCACTCTGGTCCAGGCTGACCTGGAATTAACTATGTAGTCTCAGGGTGGCCTCGAAACTCTCAGCGATCCTCCTACCTCTGCCTCCCGAGTGCTGGGATTAAAGGCGTGCACCACCACGCCCGGCTCCACTTGTATATTTTATTTTTCTCTGTATGGATGGATCTGCCTACCTTCTACAACAATGAAAAGTATACAACTTTCACCTTTGCACTGGATGCTTTAGAATACAGAGCTAGTTGTAGATCATCTAACAAGTATACAGGATGGATGGTCAAGTATATAAAGAATGCATTTAAGAAACAATTCTAATTTGGTCAACTTTCTGTTCATTCTCAGCTGGACTATTTATCTATTTATGATTAGCCTCTGTAAGCCAAACTCTGTAAACATGGCTTGGTACAAGTGGTTGACAATTGAATCCAAAAAAAACAGTTTAGGGGCCCAGAGATCTCCTTAGAGAGCTGTCTAGGACTTCCTTATTTTACTAGTTACCAGAGATGTTACTGTAAGCTTAGCACAGGATTTGAGAAACCAAATTAAACGGAAAAATAATCAGCAGTAGAACTTTACAGATCCTTAATTTTTTTTTTTTTTTTTTTTTTTTTTTTTTTTTTGCAGGTGAGGTAGGGTCTCACTCTGGTCCAGGCTGACCTGGAATTAACTATGTAGTCTCAGGGTGGCCTCGAACTCTGGCGATCCTCCTACCTCTGCCCCGAGTGCTGGGATTAAAGGTGTGCGCCACCACGCCCGGCTACAGAACCTTAATGTTTTGAATTTCAGAATCCTACTCAATGACATGACACATACTTTACAGTCTTGATTGGTATGGACACTAAATGCCTTAAAATGTCTGTCTGCACCTCAGTAAATATAATTACCTGACTTCAAGGGCTTTGATAGCTTCTAGCATTTGTAGAAACTCTGCTGCTTTCCATACATCATTGGCTTCTTCTTCTCCTTGTATCATTAATTTTGCTGTATATGTGAACTCAATTAAATGACGAAAGGCCATTTTACTAACACCTGTAAGGAAGATGCACATTACCATGTATTCACATTAATTCAAATCTCATGATATGCAGTAAATAAAAAAAGTACTTGAGGGCTGGAGAGATGGCTTAGCAGTTAAGGCGCCTGCCTGCTAAGCCTAAGACCCGGTTCCAATCTCCAGGTCCCACGTTTAGCCAGATGTAAAGTGACGCAAGGGCGCAATGCCGCACTTGACCACAAGGGGCGCACACATCTGGATTTCATTCACAGCAGCTGAGAGACTGCTGGCCCATCTCATCTCTATCTATCTCACTCTCCCTCTCTGTCTCTCTCTTTGTCTCTCCAAAAATAAATAAATAAATAAATAAATAAATAAATTAATTAAAATTTTTAAAAAGTACTTGAGATTTGATTATTTATCATTTTTGAAATTTTATGGAAGAATTCTCATTAACAATAGATACATTCCAGTACTGCCTAGCAAACTACTTATTTTTGAAAGCTCTTAAAGATCAGTAAGATCACTCAAATAATGTGAATTGGCTACTAGGTGTCAGACTTGCTACATTTCTTACCAAGTTATGTCAATTAGCTCCAAAATTTGTAATGGCTTTCCAGAGTAGGAAATAAATTCCAGTACTTTTCTACCTTTATTTCAAAACTGGCTACATTATTTTTAAGTTGCCAAATCTTAAACTACAATTACAAATTATTTATCAAACAAACCCCATCATTTTTTTTTTTTGTTTGTTTTTTTTTTGAAGGTAGGGTCTCACTCTGGACCAGGCTGACCTGGAATTCACTATGTAGTGTCAGGGTGTCCTCGAACTTATGGCGATCCTCCTATCTCTGCCTCCCAAGTGCTGTGGCTAAAGGCATGTGCCACCATGCCCAGCCTCGATGAATCTTTTATTGTAGTAAAAGTTACAAGTTTTTATTCTTTTAATCTGATTTAAAAAAATATTTTATTGGGCTGGAGAGATGGCTTAGCGAGTAAGGCGCCTGCCTGCTAAGCCTAAGAACGCTGGTTCCAATCTCCAGCGGGTTCCTATCTCCAGGTCCCACGTTTAGCCAAGTGCAAAGTGACACAAGGGCGCAATGCCACATTTTTGCCCACAGGGGGGGGGCACAAACATCTGGATTTCATTCACAGCAGCTGAGACACTGCTGGCACGCCCACCTCTCTCTCTCTCTCTCTCTCTCTCTCTCTCTCTGTCTCTCTGTGTCTCTCTCCAAAAATAAATTTAAAAATATATTTTATTTATTTGGAAGAGAGTGAGCAGGCAGACAGTGAGAGAGAATGGGTGCACCAGGGCTTCTGACCACTGCAAATGAACTCCAGATGCATGTGCCACCTTGTGCATCTGGCTTTAAGTGGGTACTGGGAAATTAAACTCGGGTTCTTAAGCTTTGCAGGCAAGTGCCATCACCACTGAAATCTCTTTCCAGTGCTTTCCTCTTAAGTTTTACATGTACAGTAACTACTGACTGTAGATACAATGTGGTACAGCCTATCTCTAACCTTTATTCATTTCTGCTTTTCCTCATTTTATGCCTATTCATCAGTAACTTGCCCCCCCCCTCCAGCCCAATGACCCTCATTTCCACTACCTGACTAAAAATTTTGACTCTTTTCATGTATTCATGTGGATATTTTTATTACTTGTCTTTCTGTGACTGGCTTATTTCACTTAGTATGTTTTCAAGATGCATGCATGCTGCCAATGACAGAATTTTAAAAGACTGGCTAGTATTCTATTTGTGTGTGCATAAATTTTATCCATTCATCTGATAAACATTCAGGTTATTTCCACATGCTGGGTACTATGACGGTCCTGAAAGAACACAGAAGTGTAATTTATTTAAATCCTGATATTAGTTATTTGTGATAAATGCTTAGAAGTGAGACTGCTGGATTATATGCCCACAACTAAGTATGAAGTGTCCTGAACAAAAGGCTCTTATGTGGAAGGCTTGGTCCCCAACTGGTGCCACATTATACAGAGGAGACTGGATCATGGAATGCTAGTTCATAGCTGAGTATGGTAGTAGGAAATGAGGACTGGTTGAAGAATGTAAGTCACTGGGAGAAAGGTATATTAGGGTCACCTGGAACCTCCCCTTCCTGCCTTCTCTGCATACCAACTTTCATGTCATGAACAACTCTGCCTCATCAATTGCCCTTTATGCCAAGATACTTCATCTTATACCACACACTAAGAAACACAGAGCAAGAACCATGGGCTGAAATTGAGTCAAAAATAAATGTCTGGGGCTAAAGAAATGGCTTAGCGATTGCGGTGCTTGCATGCAAAGCCTAAGGACCCAGGTTTGACTCCACATAAGCCAGATGCACACCCATTCTGTCTGTCTCTCTCTGCCTCACTATGCATCTTTCTCTCACATAAATCAATCAATAAATAAAATCTAAAAAAAAAAAATGTCTGGTGTCTTAAATTGTTTTCTCAGGTTTGTTTTGTTTTGTTTTTTTGATTTAGGGTCTCACCCTAGCCCAGGTTGACCTGGAATTCACCAAGTGAATTAAAGGTGTGTGCCACCACACCTGGCTTCTCAAGTATTTTTCATAACATTGAAAAGCTGCTTAACAAGTTATTTCTACTTTCAATTTTTGGAAGCGTCCAGTTTTCTATATTTGCCACACTCATTCCCACCATCCATTTCCAATTTCTCATACCAACAAGTATCCTCATTTGCTTTACTTTATTTTTCTGGTTTTTCAAGGTAGGGTCTTGCTATAGCCCAGGCTAACCTTTTATTAGTTTCAGAGTGGACTTGATCTCACGGAGATCCTCCTACCTCTGCCTCCCGAGTGCTGGGATTAAAGGTGTGCATCACCACGCTTGGCGTGTTGCTAAAAAAAAAAAATTTTTTTAATTTTTATTTAAGCCAAGCATGGGGGGCACACCTTTAATCCCAGCACTCGGGAGGCAGGTAGGAGGATCACTGTGAGTTAGAGGCCACCCTGAGACTACATAGTTAATTCAGGTCAGCCTGAACTAGAGAGAGACCCACCTAAAACAAACAAACAAACAAAAAAACCTTACTTGGTCACAGTAAATATTCCTTAATTTCCAGGTTTTTTTTTTTTGAACTGGAGAGGGTCTCACTCTAAGCAGGCTGACCTGGAAAACTATATAAACAAACAAAAAACTTACCTCTGCCTCCCAAGTGCTGGGATTAAAGGCATGTGCCACTGGTCAGACAGTAAATATTCCTTAATTTCCTAGGTTTTTTCTTTTTTTTTTTGTTTTTTCATGGAAGGGTCTCACTCTAGCCCCAGGCTGACATGGAAATCACTACGTAATCTCAGGCTTGCCTTGAACTTACAGTGATCCTCTTACTTCTGCCTCCCAAGTGCTGGGATTGGGATTAAAGGCATGTGCCACCATGCCTGGCTTAGTAGCTTTTTTAAATATAAGCACTACAGGTGCTTCTGAGGTGTGCAACCAAATACTCTTAGAACAAACCACTGACCTGACATGTTAATATAAACCACAATGGTAGCAGCTGCCCATGTAAGTTTAGTGGTGACAGGTGATAAATGCTGTGAAAATGTGGCCTAATATCTAGTATATTAGAACTAAGACATTTTCTCATCAACTGCTTTACTGTTCTTATAGTAAAAGTGGAAAACACAATTGAAAAAAAAGATTGGGATAGTTGATATTGGTTGTCAATTTGACAGGTCTTAGAATCATTATGGAAACATATCTCTGGGTTTGTTTGTGAAGGATTTCCAAGATTCATTTGAAGTGGGAAGACCCACACTAAATATGGGCAGCACCATTCCAAGTGCTGATGTCCTAGACTTTATAAAAAAGAGCTACCTAAGCACAAGCACTCGCCTCTCTGCTTTGTGACTGTGGATTCAAAGTGACTTGCTGCATCAAGCTCCTGCCACCATGCCTTCCCCCCAGTGATGAACTGTATCCTGCAACTGTAAACCTAAGTAAACCCTTTTGTCTGAAGTTGCTTTTGTCAGGTACTTGATCACAGCAATCAATGACAGAGGAGGAAAAAAAATGTTTAACACCTAAGCCACCTTCTTCTTCTTAAAAATATTGTAATTTATTTATTTGAGAGAGCAAGAGACAGAGAGAGAGAATGGGCGCACCAGGGCCTCCAGCTGCTACAAACAAACTTCAGACGCATGTGCCACCTTGTGCATCTGGCTTACATGGGGGGAATCAAACCGAGGTCATTTGGCTTTGCAGGCAAGTGCCTTAACTGCTGAGCCATCTCTCCAGCCCCCTGAGCCTTCTTTCTGATAGCAACACATAAAAAAAAAAAAAAATCAAAGGGGGCAATATTCTGGTTCAGTAGGAAGAAAAACTCATATTCAAAACAGTTTCTGATTATGTAATTAAATCTTCTGGGCTGGAGAAATGGCTTAGTGGTTAAGGCATTTGCCCGTGAAGCCAAGGACCCAGGTTCAATTCTCCAGGACCCATGTAAGCCAGATGCACAAGGGGCACATGCATCTGGAGTTCGTTTGCAGTGGCTAGAGGCCCTGGCATGCCCATTCTCGCTCTGTCTGCCTCTCTCCTCTCTCTCTTTCTGCTTGCAAACAAATAAATAAATAAATAAATCTTCTGTCCTTAATAATTGGGGCTAACAGCCAGGATAAATGAGCCAATGGGTACAATAGTGACATGTCTGTTGTGGGGGAAAACAACTGCTTATCAATTGGACTGGAGGCCCCTCCTCTGGAGGGAATACATACCTGATACTGAACAACCTATGACGGGAAATCATGAGCCCTAGAGGTGTAACGCCTGATGGTCTTTGGCTAGATGAGTATATTATGCTATCAAACTGCCCAGTAAGCACTTCTCTTAATGTTCACACTCATATAGTAATGCTACTCTCATTTTTGGGTTAGAGAAGCTTCTCTTTTCATGTCTGGGATGACTCAAAAGGTACCACAATGCTGAGAGAAGAAGAGACAGAGGACTGTTTAGCACTGAAACATCTCTATCACACCCTCCAAAGTTCAAGGTCAAATGCAGAAGAGGTGCCAGAAACAATGTAAGACCCAAAAGGAAGGGTAGGACTGCTTATAATGCAGTCTTCCAGACACAAGATGGCCTGGATATCCATGACCTCACAATGCCTGCTACTACCTACACAACCCTCATAATAGGAGGAAAAGATGATGACATCAAAATAAAAGAGATTGATTGAGATGGGGAGGGGATATGATGAGGAATGGATTTGTGAAGGGGAGAGAATTCCCATGATTTATTATCTATAATTATGGATCAGTTATCAATTAAAAAAGTTTACAAAAATAATTTGGGCCAGGCGTGATGGCTCACACCTTTAATCCCAGCACTTGGGAGAAAGAGGTAGGAGGATCACTGTGAGTTCAAGGCTATCCTGAGATTACAGAGTGAATTCCAGGTCAGCCTGGACTAGAGTGAAACCCTACCTTGAAAACCCCAAAAATAATAAATAAAAATAAAATCTTTAAAACAACAACAAAAAACCCAGATGATTTGGAATTTGTGGTCTTAGGAGAACCAGATAAAAGAATGAGTTTAGAAAATTAGAACCTCCTTTGTGAAGTATGGAATGGATGTCCACTAAAGATTATATATGGTATAAATCCAAGCTGAACATCTGGGGGAGGGGAGATGGTCAGAGGTTAAAGGCATTTCCTTGTAAAGCCTGATGGCCGGGGTCAATTCCCCAGTACCTACATAAAGTCATCTGCATTAAGTGGCATAGGAATCTGGAGTTTGTCTGCAGTGGTAGGAGGCCCTGGTGCACCCATACTCACTCTGTCTGCCTCTTTCAAATAAATAAATAAATCATCCTCCTCCTCCTCCTCAAAGCTTGAACCCTATAGGATGCCGCTGGCTTCAAGGGCAATAATTCTGAATTGAAGCCAAAGGTGAAGCTGTAGTTCTAATGACAGGCATCTTTACCAAGAAACCAGAAAACAAGGACAGCTAGCTCAGTTTGCATTGAATGAGTTAATATAGAGCATATTACATTTTCTCCCACATACACTTTGACAAAATCCTGTAAGTCAGTGTTACTGAAGACCACACATTCTAGAATCATCTTAAAGCAGTGCTGCTCATTACTGTAATCACTTGAGGATCTCATGATCCTGAGCTAGAGTGAGACCTCCCCCGCCCAAAACAAAAACAAAAAAAAAAAAAAAAAAAAAAGGACACTTGAAACAGAACAAAGCACATTGGGAAGCAAAAAACCAAACCTCAAGGATCAGTGAGTTTTCTGATCACCTTTCCTCCCAAATATCCCAGGTTAACACTTGAGGTAGCTGGGCGTGGTGGCACACACCTTTAATCCCAGCACTCGGGAGGCAGAGGTAGGAGAATTGCCATGAGCTCAAGGTCACCCTGAGACTACATAGTGAATTCCAGGTCAGCCTGGGCCAGAGTGAAACCCTACCTTTGAAAAAAAAAAAAAAAAAAAAAAAACAAAAAATAAATAACTTGAGGTATCCAAGTTTAGACTTAAGGAAAGCCCAAATCCATAACTGAGTAACGGGTGGAAACAGAAAAAAAGACCAAGAGATATTCCCCTAGCAGAGTACCAGAAAAGATGATGAGAGGAGGAAACTTGTATTTTTTTTAAAAATATTTTTAACTTTTTATTTATTTATTTATTCATTTATTTGCAAGCAGAGAGAGAGAGAAGAGAGGCAGACAGAGAGAGAATGGGCGTGCCAGGGCCTCTACCCATTGCAAATGAACTCCAGATGCATGTGCCCCTCATGCATCTGGCTTATGTGGGTCCTGGAGAATTGAACTGGCATCCTTTGGCTTTGCAGGCAAACGCCTTAACCACTAAGCCATTTCTCCAGCCCAAAACATGGTAATTTTTCCCCCTTAGCTCTACATCAAGATAAACTAACTTTGAGGCTAGTACCCTAGACAGCAGTACATTTTTCTTTTTTACTTAGAGCTCTGCCCTCTTCCCTCATGGGGCTTCTTTCTTTTTTTTTTTTTTTTTTTTTTTTTTTTTTTTTTTTTTGGTTTTTCGAGGTAGGGTTTCACTCTGGTCCAGGCTGACCTGGAATTAACTATGTAGTCTCAGGGTGGCCTCAAACTCTCGGCGATCCTCCTACCTCTCTGCCCCAGTGTGCTGAGATTAAAGGCGTGTGCCACCATGCCGGCTTTTTTTTTTTTTTTAATATTTTATTTTTACTTATTTGAGATAGAGACAGAGAGACAGAAATAGGCAGGTAGGAAGAGAGAGAATGGACACGCCAGAGCCTCCATCCACTGCAAAACGAACTCCAGATTTGTGCCCTTGTAATAATGTGGCTTATGTCCTGAGTCCTGGGGTTTTGAACCTGGGTCCTTTTTTTTTTGCAGGCAAGCACCTTAACTGCTAAGCCTCTACAGCCTTCCTCCCCACTT
Source organism: Orientallactaga sibirica (assembly GCA_036365145.1). Taxonomy (NCBI): domain Eukaryota; kingdom Metazoa; phylum Chordata; class Mammalia; order Rodentia; family Dipodidae; genus Orientallactaga; species Orientallactaga sibirica. The sequence continues at coordinate 25,139 of JAEOAD010000995.1, forward strand.
TTTCTTTTTTTTTTTTTTTTTAAATTATTTATTTGTTTATTTAGAGAGAGAGAGAGAGAGAGAGAGAGAGAGAAATAGGCAGGTAGAGAGAGAGAGAGAGGGAGAGAGAATGGGTGCGCAGGGCCTCCAGCCACTGCAAACGAACTCCAGATGCATGCACCCCCTTGTGCATCTGGCTTACGTGGGTCCTGGATCGAGCTCGAAACGGGGTTCTTAGGCTTCATAGGCAAGCGTTTAACCGCTAAGCCATCTCTCCAGCCCCCCACTTTTTCTTTAAGACAAGTCCTTCCTGGCTTCAAATTCCCAATTCTCCTGCTTCAGCCTCCCCAATGCTGAAATTTCAGCTGGGATTACTACCATATCAAGAATACAAAGCTGCCAGGTGTGTGATGCATTAATCTCAGCACTCAGGAAACAGAGGCAGGAGGAGGATCGCTGTGAGTTTAAGGCCAGCCTGAGACTACAGAGTGAGTTCCAGGTCAGCCTGGCCTAGAGCGGGACCCTATCTCCAAAAACCAAAAAAGAATATCAAGGTTTTGAAACTAAACTGGAACTGGCTCTGCAACCCCACAGTCTGAACCTAAGCAGGTTGACTGCTTGCTGAAACAAATAAAGCAAAATCATTTTCTGAAGTATTTCAAGAGCACTCACTTTTATAAGATTTGTTTGTTTCCAAGGTAGCGTCTCATTGTATCCCGGGCTGACCTGGAAGTCACTCTGTAGCCACCATCTAGACTCAACTTCAGCTTCCTAGTGCACCACCATGCCTGGCTCTTATAAGATTTAAAATGCCCACTGATATAATTCAAATTTCACATTATTTTATATACTGAAAAGCAAAAACAAAAACAAGGGCTGGAGAGATGGCTTAGTGGTTAAGGCCCTTGCCTAGAAAGCCAAAGGACCCAGGTTCAATCCCCAAGACCCACATAATCCAGATGCACAAGGTGGCGCATGATCTGGAATTTGTCTGCAGCAGCTGGAGGCCCTGGTGCACCCATTCTCCCTTTCTCTCAAATAAATAACTAAAAATAAAAATAAAAACAAGACATCCGCCGGGTGTGGTGGCGCATGCCTTTAATCCCAGCACTCGGGAGGCAGAGGGAGGGATTTGAGAGTTCGGGGCCACCCTGAGACTACAGAGTTAATTCCAGGTCAGCCTGGACCAGAGTGAGACCCAACCGAAAAACAAAAAAAAAAAAAAAAAAAAAAAAAAAAAAAAAAAACCAAGACATCCAATGCTGTACAAACTAACAAAAGGGAATTAAAACTCAAGTTTTTTTTTTTTTTTTTTTTTTTTTTTTTTTTGAGGTAGGGTCTTAACTCTCCCAGGATGACCTGGAAGTCTACAGTCCAGCTGGATTTGAACTCACCCTACCTCTTCATGGTATTTAATCAATGCTGGTATTAAAGGTAAGTGCCATCATGCCCAGCTCTCAAGTTTTTAAATTATGAGTTTGGGGCTTTCCTTTTCTTTTTTTTTTTTTTTTTTTTTTTGTTTTTGTTTTTGTTTTTCAAGACAGGTTCTCCCTGTAGTCCCAGGCTGCCTTGGAACTCACAGTGATGCTCCAAACTCTACCTCCCAAAGTGCTGAGATTAAAGGTGTGTCCCACCAGGAAAGGCTCAAGTTTGAGCTTTCTCTACAGCCAAATGACTTTTCTAGATTGCAGAGCAATCCTAGAGTTAATTGCTTAAGAAGATAGTAGAGGCTGGGCAAGGTGGTGCACACCTTTAATCCTAGCACTGGAGAAGCTGAGGTAAGAAGATTGCTGTGAGTTCGAGGCCAGCCTAAGACAACATAGTAAATTCTCACATCAGCCTGGACTAGACTGAGCCCCTACCTTGAAAATTAAATAATAATAATAATAAAATACTAAACAAAATTTATTTTTAAACCTGAATCCTGCCAAATAAAAACAAAAAGGGTTTTTTCCATTCTTATCTATTATCTATTTATAATTTAAGTACTGATATGTGTGTATGTATACTATAAAAGACATACAGCAAGTACAAGAGAAAATTTCAGGGTAATATTTACAAAGGAGAGTGATGCTATGGACAACTTTTCAAAACTTTTATAAGATTCTGTCTACAAGTCAAATCCTCTTTGAAATCATTCCCAAAGTAAACTAACCCTCTTGTTTCTCTCTCATCAACAGTCTCTGTAATACTTTTTAAAAAAATTTGTTAGTACATTTTCTAGTTCTTCATGGGATGTATTATCAATTATTCAGCTCTTGGGTCTCACACAGTAAATAATTATATTAAATATGATAAATAACTTCCATTTATTAAGCTTTGACAATACATCATACATTATCCAAGGCTTTCCGTATTTGTTATTTCAACTAATCATTACAAGCCTATTAACCTACTTTTTAGGTGAGGAGACAAAGATGCAATGGAGGTGAAGTAATGTGTCGGACTTGGGATGGCTATTTAACATAGCTCAGGTGAATGAACTAGTGGACTTGCCTTGTAATTCAGGCAACTAGATTCTCAATTCAGTAATCTCTATGGACTTTCAGGATGCCTGTGCTCTATCTCATCACAGATAAATCAAAAGATAATCTAGCTGCAGATTTTTCAATTGAAATACACAAAAATAAAACTAATCTGAACTGTTTACATTCCTAGGCATCAAATTTTTCAGGGAATATTTTTGTTTCTATGCAACCCATTTATAACAAAAATGTATGTACACAGAAAAAGATACAAAACCAAAATCCAAGAACTCTAAGAAGCTAATATTCTGTATTTACACAGGCAAATTAATTTATTTCCAACTGTTTGGGTTTTACTTTTCTTTTAGTTTTTAAAATTTATTTAACGAGAGAGAGAGAAAAAAAAAAAAAAAGAGGGCTCCAGGGCCTCTAGCCACTATAAACGAACTCCAGATACATGTGCCACCAAGTGCATGTGGCTTACATGGGCTCTGGTGAATCAAACCTGGGTCCTTAGGCTTTGCAGACAAGCATCTTAATCACTGCACAATCTCTCCAGCCCCTGTCTGGGATTTTGATGGACATGGTAGAAAGTATAGCAAAAAACATAAAAGCATAATAGTGGCTGGGGAGATGGCTCAGGGGTTAAAGGTGCCTTCTTGCAAAGCCTGGAGACCCAGGGTTGATTTCCCAGCACCTATGTAAAGCCTGGACAGAGACCCTGGGGTGCCCATACACATGCAAATCAATAAATAAAAATAAAAAACATAATAACTGGGCTGGAGAGATGGCTTACCGGTTAAGACCCATTCTCTCTTTCTCTGTCCTTTTTTTATCTGTCTCTCAAAAAAAAAAAAAAAAAAAAAAAAAAAAAAACAGAGCTGTAGAGATGGCTTAGCGGTTATGGCACCTGCCTGCAAAGCCAAAGGACCTTGGTTCAATTCTCCAGGACCCATGTAAGCCAGATGCACAAGGTGGTGCACATGTCTGGAGTTCGTTTACAGTGGCTGGAGGCCCAGGCGCACCCATTCTCATTCTCTCTCTTTCTCTCTCTCTCTGCCTCTTTCTCTCTTTCAAATAAATAAATAAATAAGATATTTATTAAAAAAACATAACAACTAATAGCACAAAGTAAGCTTCCTGCTAGATGGACAACCTTGGACAAGTAACTTTTTCAAACCTGTTCTCAAATGAGTAAATTGGAAATAATGCCATTTTTCAAAAGATTTATGTGAGGGGCTGGAGAGATGGCTCAGGGGTTAAGGCACTTGCCTGCAATGCATAATGACCCAGGTTCGATTCACCAGTACCCACATAAAGCCAGATGCCCAAAGTGATGCATGCATCTGGAATTCATTTGCAGTGGCTAGAGGCCCTGACACATCCATTCGTATTCATATTCTCCCTCTTCTTTGTAAATAAATATTTTTTAAACGAATTTAAAAAAAAGATTAATGTGCCTCATATAATATACAGTACAAAAAAAAAAATTCAAGTACAAAAATCATCTTATTTCAAGATAATATCTACTGGATGACCTCTCACATACATTCACTAGCCACCATAATTTCATCTGAATGCTACTTTAGACATCTTTCCTAGCTTCCCCATATTATAACAGCCCACTTCACTTGTCCTTATCTGCTCTTGTTACTACATCACTATTTCTGCTAGTTCAGAGCCCACTCCTGTAACTTACAGCACCACCTCCATTAGGAAACTGGTCAATCAAAAACAAAGATGACTGTTGAGATTTATATATTATTTTCAAAAAAAGACAGTAGCCACAGGTTTCTACAATGTAAGAGACTCCTTTAATACCAATATCTACCATCTATGTTTAACCTAGCCAGATCACTCCACCAAGCACTTTACTGAAAATAAAATTCTCAAGTGATAACAATTTATCCAGCAACTATTGATATCTATTTCTCATGATGTCTTGCTAAACTGTCTAAATCCTAACCAAATATTCTTGATAAGCAATGAATCTGAAACAGCACTTACCTTCTATCTCAACCAAAGGTTCTTGAGTAAACTCCTGAAAAAATTTGTAGAAGAACTTTCTGCAAGCAGCCAAAACAGCCTTGTGGGCCTTAAAATAGTGTCCTGCAGGCATTCCATCGTTTCTTCAGCCTCCATAGCCGCCGGGCTTCTCTACTAAAGAGGAGCATGATCAGTACACCCATGAGCCCGGGCCGAGACACAGAATCCCGAAAGCACCAACAACGGACCAGACCTAGACGAGCCCCGGGAGTGCGGAGAAGAGAAGGAAGCAAGAGCGGAGGGGGGGGGAAGGAAGGAAGGCGAGCCGGGGCCGCCACGAGTCGCGGGCTGCAGCCGCGCCGGCGGGACTCCCAGCCTGACCTAATTGGGGCCGGGAGACACGAGCTGGAGTGGGGGTGGGCACGGAGCCCGGGCCGGGGCCGACCGGGGACCGAGCAGCGGATCGCAGGCTGCGGCGGCCTGCTGACGGCCCGCCAAGCCCCACCGCCCCGCCCGGGCTCCTGCGGCCTCTGACCCGGTCCGGCCTGCGGCGGCCCAAAGACTCCCTCCCGGGTCGCCTCCCCCCCCCCACCCTCCCTCTTCTCCCCGCCCAGACCCGACCTGGATCGGCTCGGCTCGGCTCGGCTCGGGCGGCGGACACTTACGGGGGGAAGGAGGAGGGCCGGGCATGCGCGTCACACGCGTCACACGTCGACGTGAAGCGCCAGGCCACGCCCCTCACCCGGAAGTGCGGGCCCGGGCATGCGCGTCGCCCACGTCGACGTGGAGCGACAGGCCACGCCCCTCACCCGGAAGTGCGGGCTGGCGGGATCCGCTGGGGGGGATTGCGCGCCACGGCGAGCCGGCCTGCGTGCTGGGACTAGTAGGCCGTCGCGGCCCCTCGCGCGCCCCCTTGCACCTCCCGGCCCCCCACCTGACCCCAGGTGCTAGGGCTCGGGACCAGGGACTCCCGGCTCGCTGACCGTTCGCGGGGCGCTCGCCAGCCACGCCCCTACCCGCCCCCAGGCGTCCAGAGTGCGGAGCGACATGCTCCTCCCGCACTGCCCCGCCCCGCCCCGCCCCGGGCGCGCATCGCCCCGGCCCCCGGCCCCGTCCACGTGGGAGCCGGGTCGCGCTGCTCCCTCACCCCGAGCGCTCTGGCTTGTCGCTCGCTGCTTCCTGGGGCGCCGTGCCTCGCCTGGCCTATTCCCGGGACCCGCCCTGTCGATGTGGGGTCTGGAAGCCAGCGGGCGGCGAGGGGCGGCTGGTGCTGCAGTCCCTTCCTTGAGTCAGATGCTTCAGCTTTGATTTTATTTATCTTTATATCATGAATATATGTATGGCCAAGATGATAACAGGCATTCAACAAGTATTTGGTCACATTTGCTTTTATTAAACTCTTTTTAGAATGATTCATTTTAAAAATTAAATTAAATTATTTATTTGCAAGCAGAGAGATGCAGACAGACAGAAATAGACAGAGAATGGGCGTGCCAGGGCCTCTAGCCACTGCAAACAGACCTCCAGACACATGCGCAACTTTGTGTATCTGGCTTACATGGGTATTGGGTATTGGGTAATCAAACCCAGGTCAGTAGGCTTTGAAGGCAAGACCTTAACCTCTGAACCAACCATCTCTCCAGCCCCCTTTATACATGATTTTGAGGCTTTGTTACTAAACTTCTAGTGCATGCTTTTCTTAATTAACACAGCACAATTCAAATTTTTCCTCAAATTTCTTATATGGAAAAACTAAGCTAAATACAGGGGATGCATTTGTATATGCAGGAGAAGAACGAGAAGGTACAACTGCTGATCCCATGGACCATTGTATGAGAGGGAAATGGAATGGCACCACTGAAGAATACTTATCTCAGGTGCAAAAGCAGGAAGACCTTGAAACATTTTTGGAGGGTGCATGGGCACATGGGGCCTCTTGCCACTGCAAATGAACTTCAGATGCATGTACCACTTTGTACATTTGGTTTTACAGTGGTACTAGGGAATCCAACCTAGGCCAGCAGGCTTTGCAAGCAAGCACCTTTAACTGCTGAGCCATTTCCCTGGCCCTTCCTAGAAACATTTAAGCCATCTCAAGCTCCCTCAGAACAGAAAGTTGAAGGCCTAGTCTTTGGGACACTGAAAGTTCCCTGAAACTCAGCCTCACTCATTTTCTAGTCTGTTTACTCTGACAACATGACCCTACTCTTGGTAAATATATAGCACAGATCCCCTGTTACCCAGTTTTCCATTACTATAACAAACAGCAAAGAAAAATCAATTTAGAAAAAGAAAAAGGAGAGAGACATAGTTGCTCACACCTTTAATCCCAGCACTCAGGAGGCAGATATAGGAGGATCACCATAAGTTCGAGGCCACACTGGGCCACATAGTGAATTCCAGGTTAGCCTGAGCTAGAGTGAGACCCTACCTCAAAAAATCAAAACACCAAAGATGCAAGCTGTAGCCAGATCTGTAGCTCAAGTTCAGACATGGGTGTTGAGCTTATATCTCTCTTGTGCACCTCAGGAACTCAAACCACATTCTGAATACATCAGATTTACTCCTTTTAAGAGTCTCGTGCTTTACAAGAGACTGATTGAGAGGGGGAGGGGATATGATGGAGAGTGAAGTTTCAAAGGGGAAAGTGGGGGTCGGGAGGGAAATAACATGGGATATTGTCTACAATTAAAGAAGTTGTCATTAAAAATAAAAAAATTTTTTTAAAGTCTCATGCTTTACTAACTGGCACCCTTTATTTACTCCTTTTAATGCAATCACATTCTTGGTTATTGATGTCCACATCTGCCCATTCTAGAACAAATCAAATATGAAAGGATTTGTCTTTTTCTCTGCCGATTTTATCTCACACATGTACATCCAGTCGACACAGTTATGTGCCGTGTAATGACATTTTAGTTCATAGTAGTCTGCATTGACAAACAGTGGTCCCATAAGATTATAATGAAGCTGAAATTTTCCTATTGCATAGTTCCAGCCTAGCTGTCATAATATCTTAGGGCAATATAGTGCTCATATTTTCTGGTGATGGTAATGTAAACCTACTATGCTACCAATTATATAAAGATATAGTGTATATGATTAAGTATAGTACATAATACTTGGTAATAAATGATGTTACTATTTTTTTTTAATTATTTTGTAGTGCATATTAATATATGCACACTAAAATGCCATTATAGTATAGTATGCCATGCTGGGCATTAGCCTCATAGTCTCATGTTTATCTTGTTCCTGGATAACAAAGTTTTCTCTTGTGCTTGAATTAATCTCATAGTTTTTAAATTAAAATCCTGTGATCAGGGCTGGATAGATAGCTTAATGGTTAGGGTGCTTACTTATGAAGGCTAAGGACCCAGGTTTGATTCCTCAGTACTACTTAAGCCAAATGCACAAGGTAGTGTATGTGTCTGGAGTTCATTTGCAGTGACGCACCTACTCTTTCTGCCTCTTTCTCTCTTCCAAATAAATAAATAAAACATTAAAAATTATAAAACATTAGGCAGGCATGGTGGCACACATCTTTAATCCCAGCACTTGGGAGGCAGAGGGAGTTGAGTTCCTATACCACCCTGAGACTACATAGTGGTCAGCCTGGGCTAGAGTGAGACCCTTCTTCGAAAAACTAAAATAAATAAATAAATAAATAAATAAATAAATAAATAAATAAATAAATAAAATAATAATAAACATTGTTTGGAGAGTCAGGTGTGGTGGTGCATGCCTTTAATCACTCAACACTCAGGAGGCAGAGGTAGGAGGACCTCCGAGAGTTCAAGGCCACCTTGAGACGACAAGTGACTTCCAGGTCAGCCTGGGCTATCGTGAAACCCTACCTCGAGGAAAAAAAAAAAAAAAAAAAACGTTGTTTGGGCTGGAGAGATTGCTTACTGGTTAAGACACTTGCCAACAAAGCCAAAGGACTCAGACACAATTCCCCAGTGCCCAAGTAAAGTGCATGTATCTGGAGTTTGTTTGCAGTGGCTAGGGACCCTGGTGCGCCCATTCTGTCTCCCCTCTCTCTCCCCCCACCTCAAAAAAAAAAAAACAAACAAACAACAAAAAAGCTTCATTATTTCGTCTTTCTGAATATCTTATTTTAATATAATCTTTCCTTTCCTTCCTTTGGACAGCCTGTCAGTTAGTGATCGATGGTAACCGTACCTGAGGATGTTGTCCATCTGTTATTTTTCTGCCTGACTTTACAAAGCTCCCCTACTCCAACAGACATTACTGTGTATGCTGATTCAAGATTTATTTTCTCTTTTGTTGCGGCAAGTAGCACTACCTATTTGGGCTGAATTTAAAACCACAGAGCTGGTCTGGAGGGATGGCTTAGTGGTTAAGGCGGTTGCCTGCAAAGCTAAAGGACCCAAGTTAAGATTCCCCAGGACCCATTAGGCCAGATGCACAGGGTGGTGCGTACGTCTGAAGTTTGTTTACAGTGGCTGAAGGCCCTGGTGCGCCTATTCTCTCTCTCTCTCTCTCTCTCTCTCTCTCTCTCTCTCAAATAAATAAAATTTAAAAATATTTTATTATTTATTTTTTTGGTTTTTCAAGGTAGGGTCTCACTGTAGCCCAAGCTGACCGAATTCACTATGTAGTCTCAGGGTGGCCTTGAACTCTCAGCGATCCTCCTACCTCTGCCTCCCCAGTGCTGGGATTAAAGGCATGCGCTCAAAACATGTTTTAAAATTTTAAAACATGCATGATGGCGCATGCCTTTACTCCCAGCACTGGGGAGGCAGAGAGGAGGATCGCTGAGAGTTCAAGGCCACCCTGAGACTACATAGTGAATTCCAGGTCAGCCTGAGCCAGAGTGAGACCCTACCCGAAAAAAAAAAAAAAAAAAAAAAAAAAAAAAAATGAAAAAAAAAACCACAAACCACAGTGCTCTCTGGAGGTCTCTGGAGCCCTGCCGACTGCTGCCCTCTAGTGGTCCATTGTCCGGTGCCGGACCACCGCTTTTCTCCATCCACAGGGGCCAGCAAACTTCCAGCCAAGAGGTTATCAAGCGCTGCAGTTCGCTAGACTCCTGGAATCACGCAAGTCCTTTTTCCTGCCCCGAAGGCCCTGGACATAATGAGCAGGAGGAATGCGCTGCCCTAAAGTCAGGAGTAAGAAGCGAGACTGTGGTTCCTTACCGGAATTGCAGAATCGGAGTACCAGCTGTCTTTGTGGTTTCCTGCTTTCGGATATGCATAAAGAAGGCAGAGGTGATGTGGAGAGATGGCGGAGTAGGGTCTCCCAGCAGGACCAAGCCTCACTGCCAATTGCATTTTTACAAATGGATGTAAGTGACCGTGTAAGGTGATGATAATGTTTCCAGTGAACAAAAGATAACACGTCTACTGACATGTCCAAATTCTTCAGGGTTGGTCGTTTTATATTTTATTTTTGATGCTGGAAATTGAGCCAAGGGCCTCCTTCATGCTCACTGGCTCACCACTGAGACCGCCAGTTCTTTTATTTATTTATTTTCCACCTCATCAAGGTTTCCTCCTCTCTCTTTTTCTTTCTTCAACCTTATTTTTCTCCCTGGATGCTCCTACTGTCATAACTCAGACCGCATCATCATCACCACCTTTTCCAAACAAAGTAGGAATCCTACCCCCAACTCTTCAAGTGTTGTGGCGAACAAGCAGGTAGTATTTAAAGGACACTCTGTTCTTTGTCATTCTCTCCTCATTCTCTCTCTCTCAGACACCTTTGAGTCTATGGTCAGGGAAGAGGATAGTCAATAATATAAATGGCTATCAAGGGTGAACTATCAAACCAATGGAACATATATATTCAAGCTAAAAACACTAACATTTATAAGGCTTGTAAATGACTGACTGTTCTGCACAGCTTTACCTAAAACAGGTTTTCCCTTTTTCTTTGGATTTTCATTTTATTAAAAAGCAGGATCTCGGGCTAGAGGGATCACTTAGTGGTTAAGGCTCCTGCCTGCAAAGCCAAAGTACACAGGTTTGATTCCCCAGGACCCACGTAGGCCATATGCACAAGGTTGCAGTGGCTGGCTGGCCCTGACATGCCCATTCTCCCTCTCTCTTTCTCTCAAACAAATAAATAAAAGCAGGATCTCTATCCCTGGTGGGCTAACTCAGCCTCCCAAGTGCTGGGATTATCTATATGAGCCACCACATGAGTTTGGGTCTTCATTTTTTTTTTTTTTTTTTTTTTTGGTTTTTCGAGGTAGGGTCTCACTCTGGCCCAGGCTGACCTGGAATTCACTATGTATTCTCAGGGTGGCCTCGAACTCACAGCGATCCGATCCTCCTACCTCTGCCTCCCAGTGCTGGGATTAAGGGCGTGCACCACCACGCCCAGCTTAAAATTTCATTTTTATTTATTTATGAGAGAGGGGGGGGAGAGAGAAAATGGGTATAACAGGGCCTCCAGGCACTGCATATGCACGATGCCATTTTGTGCACATGGCTGTATTGTGGGTACTGGGGAATCTAACCTTGCTTGGGAGGCCAGCCAGCAACCATCACCATGGAGCCATCTCTCTCCTTTTTTTTTTTTTTTTTTTTTTTTTTTTTGGTCTTTTTTTTTTTTTTTTTTTTTTTTGGAGGTAGGGTCTCATGCTAGCCCAGGCTGACCTGGAATTCACTATGTAGTCTCAGAGTGTATTCGTATTATTTATTGGGGGGGGGGAAAGAGAGAGAGAATGGGCACAACAGGGCCTCCAGGCACTGCAAATACATTCAGATGTAGGCGCCATTTTGTGCACGTGGCTGCGTGTGAGAGTTTTCTGCCTGCTTGTTGAAATGTAGGCCGAGCTGGCCATAGTGATGTCACGTTATGGGTCGCTCAGTCCTTGAAAAACTGCTAGTATATTGTATTGTTAAATGTTAAAGTGATTTCCTAAAACATGTTCCTAAAATCTAAAATTTCCAAAAATTATTTATCTTTAAATAAAACTTTACTGTCATTTGTTTTAAGTGTAAAAGTTAACAAATTGGACGTCATTTTGTAAGAAAAGCGGGAGGAAGAGAAAAAGAGAAGTCAAGAGAAGAAAATACAGATCTATGGAGGTGAGGGTCAGGCTCTTGAATGCATTTCCTTTTTCTTTTCCTTTTTATTTTGAATGCATTTTTCTTTTTCTTTCTTTATTTCTTTTTTTTTAATTTTCTTTTTCTTTTTTGAATGCATTTTTCAAGCAGGAACCTCTGGACGCTGAGCCCTCTCTCCAGACAATGCATACATTTTTTGGAGTGGCTGGCTATCTTTTTCACCCTTAGAAATATAGGTAGCCTGGTGAGTGAGCTGACTACTCCTCATTTTGCCTGGCTCCATCCAAACATCAAGCTCTGTGAGTCTGGGTGGGACAGAAAGGCCAAAGAGAGATTGTATGTGTGTGTGTATCTGCCTGCAGCAATGACAGCCTGCCCTGGGGCAGGTGTTGGGCTCCGATGAAGCAGGCCCTGCTGGTGAAGACATCATGTGGCACTTGTTTTTAGGCCATCCTCCCCGCTGCCCCCCCCCCAGCAGCAACAGCGTGACTTCTGCTTTTTTTTTTTTTTGAGTTAGAGTCTCACTCTAGCTCAGGTTGACCTAAATTCACTATGTAGTCTCAGGGTGGCCTCGAACACATGGACATCCTCCTACCTCTGCCTCCTGAGTGCTGGGATTAAAGGCATGCGCCACCATACCCGGCTTGATTTCTGCTTTTATTTGAGGGAAGGGGGAGGAGACAAGAGCGACCCATCCTAGTGATGTTAGCCAAATGCTTTCCTGGGACCCGGGTGCCATCTAGAGGTTGCTGTTTGAAACGTGAGTGAAAGTGAAAGTGAAAACAGGCCCACACACCCCCCACACTCGTGCAGAGTTCACTCTGTAGCCCCAGAGGGGCCTGGAACTCACGGAAATCCTCCTAGGTCAGCATCTGGAGCGAGTGAGCACTGGAGTAAAAGGGGTTCGCCACCATGTTAGGCTGCTTTGTGATCTTTATCTAAATTACTATGTGTCCTTAAAATAAAAAAGATATTTTCTGAATGGTGGTCACAGAGAGAACCTGTAGGCGTTTTCATTCTGTCCTCACAGCCCCTTCTTACTCTTACTGCTACTTTATTTTATTTTGTTTTCTTTCTCTTTTTTTCTTCTTTTGGTTTTTGGAAGTAGAGGCTTACTCTAGCCCAGGCTGACCTGGACTTCAGCCTATGTAGTCTCAGACTGGCCTTGAACTCATGGCCATCCTCCTACCTCTGCCTCCCCAGTGCTGGGATTAAAGGCATGCGCCACCACACCCAGCTTTTTTTACTTTCTTTTCTTATCTATCATTTAGAGTTATTTATAAAAAAGATGAGAAATGGTAGACCATGGAGAGAGACATACAGAGAGATGATTGATAGATAGATGATAGGTAGATAGATAGATAGATAGATAGATAGATAGATAGATAGATAGATAGATAGATAGATAGATAGATAGAGATAGATAGATAGATAGATAGATAGATAGATAGATAGATAGATAATAAAAAGGAATGGATGAGAATGAACAAATGGTGAGTCTTCTGCCACTGCAAATGAACTCCAGTCTCACGTTTAAGTACTGTTGTGGATGCCGTGTGTGTGTGTGTGTGTGTGTGTGTGTGTGTGTGTGTGTGTGTGTGTTCTTCTTCCCATTCTTTTAAAAAAGTATTTTAAATGTATTTTTATTTTTATTTATTTATTTGATAGAGAGAGAGAGAATGGGCACACAAGGCCTTCAGCCACTGCAAACAAACTCAAGACGCATGTGCCCCTTATGCATCTAGCTTACGTGCCGCCAGGCGAGGGAAGGGCGTTTGGTGTACATGCCAGCCTTCTACTGTCTCCTACAGGTTCTACAGGTGGAGTTGCCCGGTATTCATCAGAAACCGCTAAGAAAAAAAAATGTTTAATTTTACACAGATGACTTGTAGGATTTTCATGTGGGAGAACAAATGCTAGGCTCTCCTGCCACTGCAGAGGGAACTAACTCCGGCCACAAGTGCCACGTCGTGTACCTGCTTTTACATGGTTAGTGGGGAATTGAACCCCACTTTTTTTTTTTTTTTTTTTTTTTTTTGGTTTTTCGAGGTAGGGTCTCACTCTAGTTCAGGCTGACCTGGAGTTCACTCTGTATTCTCAGGGTGGCCTCGAACTCACAGCGATCCTCCTACCTCTGCCTCCCGAGTGCTGGGATTAAAGGCGTGTGCCACCACGCCCGGCTTGAACCCCACCTTTAAGTAACCACAGGATCAACCACCTCTATCTCCCCAGCCCATTTCTTCTTCTTCTTCTTCTTCTTCTTCTTCTTCTTCTTCTTCTTCTTCTTCTTCTCCTCCTCCTCCTCCTCCTCCTCCTCCTCCTCCTCCTTCCTTTAACCGCTGCGGTGATTCCTCTAGTTGCCCTGCAGGTTTTTCTAAGTAAAATAAAACCGACATTTCTTAAAAGTGGAGCTTGCTTTGTGATGGACATGGTATGTTTCTTCTGTCTCTCCTATGATTTTTAGATGAACACTCAAAGAAACAAGCACTCACAACGTAATGCCTGCATGTCAGAGTTCTTCACAATACGTTAGGAAGTGAAAAGAAAAAAAAAAGTCTTTTCCGTTCTCTCTCTCTCTTTCTTTCAAGCGGGAGTGTGGGAATGCATAGTGCCACCCACCACTCCCATCCTGTCTGAGTCTCTTGAGAGACAGACAGAGAGAGAGTGTGTGAGAGAGAGCCTTTACCTCTACCCTCTCCTGTACCTCACTGCGTCTGCTGTGCCCCCCCCCCCCTTCTTCCCATTCTTCACCGGGGAGGGGAGGGCGGTTGGGGTACATGCTAGCCTTGTCTGTGTCTCCTACATAATTTTTGGTTCCTCACCCAGAGTTGGTTGGTACCCCAGACACGATTTCTGTATCCAGCAGGGACTCCCCAGAAACCGCTAAAAAGCAGATAACTTGTAGGGTTTTTAACTGGGAGAATGAATGATGTGGGGGCATCCCACCACTACAAATGGATGATATTTTCATCTTTTTATATTGTTTCTATTGATGGAGGTTGTCAGTTAAAGAAGTCTTTTCCTCCCCTTTCTTTCCTTCCTTCCTTCTTCCCTCCCTCCATCCCTCTTCCTTCCTTCCTTCCTTCCTTCCTTCCTTCCTTCCTTCCTTCCTTCCTTCCTTTAATCGGGAGAGTGTAAGGGACTGAGGGGCTGGTTTCTGTTCTCTCAGGCTGTCTGACAGCTTCATTCATTGAGCTCTATCTACTTTTGGTCTGGCAAGGTGGCTCAGCGGTTAGGGCGCCTGCCAGAGCCCAAGGACCCGGGTTCGAATCCCCAGGTCCCAATGCACAAAGCGGTGCCCGTGGTCCCTGGGAAGCCGTGGCATGCGATGGTCCCATTCTCTCTCTCTCACCACTAAATGGTGAAATGATAAAACGAACAAATAGATATACATAATCAATCAATAAAACAACAAATAAATAATTATGATAAATGAATATAATGAACGAATAAGGAGAAATATTTTTGTTTGTTTGTTTTTCAAAGTAGAGTCTCACTCTGGTCCAGGCTGACCTGGAATTCACTATGTAGCCTCAGGGTGGCCTTGAACTCATGGTGATCCTCCTACCTCTGCCTCCCAAGTTCAGTGCTGGTATTAAAGGCGTGCGTGCCACCACCACGCCCGGCTAAGATAAATATTAAACAAACAAATATAAATAATAAAAATAGCAGGGTATGGTGATGCACGCCTTTAATCCCAGCACTGAGGAGGCAGAGATAGGAAGATCGCTGTGAGTTTGAGGCCACCCTGAAACTACAAAGTTAATTCCAGGTCAACCTGGGCCAGAGTGGTGAGACCCTACCTCGAAAAACAAAACAAAAAAAAAAAAAATAAAAAAAAAAATAAAAACCAAAATATTAAATATAAAACAATAAATACATATGATAAATAAATATTAGAAACAAATCAGTATAAATATTAAGTAAACGAATATAACCAATAAATAAAAAAAAAAAGCAATAAGTAAATATATTATATGAATAAATATAATAAACAAATAAGGGTGACTATTAAATAAATGAACATAAATGATAAATAAATTAATACATAAATAAATAAATAATAAACAAATATAATAAACAAATAAGTATTAAATACTAAATAAATGAATATAAATTATAAATATAATAAATAAATATAATAAACAAATAAGGATAAATATTAAACACATGATTATAAATAATATATAAATATATATAAGTAATCAATTAATAAATATAAATCAATGTATAAGCGTAAATATTAAATAAACTTCTACGAATAAGTCAACATAATAAACAATAAATACTAAATCAATGAATATAAATAATAAGTAAATATAGAACAACAAATTAATATGATAAGTAAATGTAATAAACAAATCAGTATGAATATTAAACAAGCGAATATAAATAATAAATAAAACAATAAATAAATATGATAAATAAGGATACATATCAAAAATGAATATAAATAATAAATAAATAAAACAATAAATAAATATTATTACTAAATAAGTATAATAAACAAAGCAGTATAAATATTAAATAAACGAATATAAAAAATAAATAACTATAATAAACAAATAAGGATAAAGACTAAATAAATGAATGTAAATAAATAGAAATATAAGAAATATAAATAATAAAGAAATAACGACAAATAATAATAAATAAATTTAAATAGCAAATAAATCTAAATAATAATAAATAAATGTAAATAATGAATAAATAACTGTTTTTTTTTTTTTTTTTTTTTTTTTTTTGAGATAGGGTCTCACCACTCTGGCTCAGGCTGACCTGGAACTAACTTTGTAGTCATCTCAGGGTGGCCTTGAACTCACAGCGATCCTCCTACCTCTGCTTCCTGAGTGCTGGGATTAAAGATGTGTGTCACCATGGCCGGCAATAACTGTAAATTATTAAAGGAAGAAATAAAGATAAAGAAATCTTAAAAGGCCATATGGCTGGCATCCTGGCTCAAGGCCTGTCCAGTGCACAACCTCTCTGTGTGTCTAATAAGTAAATAAATGAAAATACATATTTAAAATACTTTAGTTATTTATTGATTAGAGAGAGAAATAGAGAGGGATAGAGAGATACAGAGAGAGAGGAGGGAATGGACGCCAGGGCCTCCAGCCCCTGCAACGAACTCCAGATGCATGCCACATTGTGTATCTGACTTACGTGGGTCCTGGAGAGTCGCACCTGGACCTGGATCCTTAGGCCGCAGCCATGTCCCTTAACTGCTGAGCCATCTCTCCAGCCCGATTTTTTTTTTTTTATTATTTTTATTATTATTATCATCGTCATTATTATGATTACCATTGAGTCGGGTGTGGCTCTAGGCCAGTCTGACTCGTAATCCACTCTGTCGTCTCAGGCTGGCCTCAAACTCATGGCCACGACGCTCCTCCTCCTAAGCAAGTTGACTGCAATTTTCTTATTTTTTATTTTATTTTATTTATTCTATTATTTATATAATATGTTATCAATTTATTTAATTTTTTAAATTTTAGTATTGATATCTTATTATTTGTTATTTTATTACTTTATTTTACTTTTTAATTTAATTTAATTCAATATTTATTTAACTTTCTATTTCATTATTTATTATTTTATTTTACTTTTAAAATTTATTTTATTATTTTATTTTTATTATTGTTATTGTTATTATTATTAATATGGTTTTTGAGGTCAGGTGTGGCTGTAGGCAAGGCTGACCCAGAACCCACTGTGTGTTCTCAGGCTGGTCTTGAACTCGCGGCCCCGACCAAAGCCCGAGCAAAGGCAAGACCAGCTGCGACAAAAACAAGTTAAACATCTTTTCCCGAGTCCAACTCTTTGGCTCCAAGAAGAGGCCAGAAGGCACAGAAGGAGACCAGGTGGTGCTTTTGCCTTTTGACATGTCCCCCCTTAGATTTCAGGATGGTGGAGGGGTTGGGGTGGCCATGTAGGGGAGTTTGAAGCCCAGATTGTGGGGATGAGGCTGCTTAGCCAGTGTACATGCATGCAAAGGCAATGGCTTTCTTGCCTTTGTCACTGTAATGTGCTTGCTGCAGTGCAATTGCCCTGGGACAGGTGCAGAGACCCAAAGCATATCCTATCCTGGATGTATCTCCTGAGCATCATATATGTGTGTGTGTGTGTGTGTGTGTGTGTGTGTGTGTGTGTGTGTGTGCCTGCACTTCCCGGGCTTTGGGAAGGCGTGACCGGGACACAGAGACAAGCAGTCAAGTGCGTACCTTAGAAATTGACAGAGGGAAGCTGAGTGGACACCATTCCTGCTCTCTGTCCTATGAAGGCAGGCCAGCTTCTTCTCAGTGAACCTGAAGCTGTCTGCTACACCCCCATCGTTGCCTGAGAGGAAAAGTGGAGGAAAATAGATCTGAGCACTAAAGACTACTTTCAGAACTACATAGCTAGAGATAGCTAAGTCATAGACAAGGCTTTTGATATTAAGGACTGAAGAGCTTTACACATTTTAAGAATGCTTCCTAGGCTTAGAAGAGGAAGTCATCTTCCATGATTCTTCCAAAGCTCTTAGTTCTAAGATTAAAGACCCTCTATGTCAGATGATTTTTCTCTTTTGCAAATTCCTGTATTACTGTGTTGATATTAAAGTTTCATAACGAATCCCAGTTGCCCTTTCATGCATAAGATTCTATATTTTATTTTTATTTATTTATTGACTTGAGAGGGGAGAGAGAAATAGGCAGATAGAGTGAGAAAAAGAATGGGCGTGCCAGGGCCTCCAGCCACTGCATATGAATTACAGATGCATGCACCACCTTGTGCACCTGGTTTATGTGGGTCTGGGAATTGAACCTGGGTCCTTTGGCTTTGCAGGCAAGGGCCTTCACTGCGAAGCCATCTCATCTCTCCACCTCTATGCATGCATTCTATTTAAAACAACAATCCAAATGAAGGAATATATTTTACTAGAATTAAATAAAAAATCAACATTAATACATAGTGATTAATAATAAAACATTCCTCAAATTATATTACAAAGTGATGTTTGGGAAGTCATTAATGGAAGTATATTGCTCTGTTTTCTTGGGAACAATGGGCACTATTAAACGGAACTTTATGGTAAGCTACCAATGAGCCCCACCTGGTCAAGTTTTGCCCTGTCAACTTTTAATGTCTAGTTCAAATACAAAAAATATACATGTATTTTGATCTGGTGTTCATATATCTTTCCTGGAAAGGAAAAGTATAAAAAGAATTGAGGGTTCTTTGTGCTGTGTCTTACTAAGTATCCTATGTTAAACACATCAAGATCAAACTGTATGTAATCATTTTAGGAGAAATACAACACACACATGTACACACCAAAACCTAGGCTCCATTTGTTACTATGGATCTTTAAATATAGGTCTAATTATTCCATTCCTACCTATGGATAGCTTCTGCTCTTCGTTGCCTTATAACTCCCACTGAAAATGCATGACATTTCTGTGTACTAATGACATCCCAAAACTATTAAAGAACATAGCCTGATGACCATAATCTGTGTTTAGTCAGAGTAATGCACAGAATGGTAAGTCAATCAAAGATACATATTATTATAACTCGATTCATGCACATGGAAATTATCTCAAAAGAAATAGCGGCCAGGCGTGGTGGTGGCACGCCTTTAATCCCAGCACTCGGGAGGCAGAGGTAGGAGGATCACCAAGAGTTCGAGGCCACCACCCTGAGACTACATAGTTAATTCCAGGTCAGCCTGGACCAGAGTGAGACCCTACCAAAAAAAAAAAAAAAAAAAAAAAAAAAAAAAAAAAAAAAAAAAAAAAAAGAAAGAAAGAAATAGCAGATTAGTGGTGCTTGACTCTAGGCTTGATATTAAGAGAGGGGAAGTTGAGGGGCTAACGTCACTTCCCCATTCAGGGTATGTATACAGAAACCATCACAAAAACAACGCTTTGCTGGGCATGGTGGCACGCCTTTAATCCCAGCACTCAGGAGGCAGAGGTAGGAGGATCGCCATGAGTTCGCGGCCACCCTGAGAATACAAAGTGAATTCCAGGTCAGCCTGGGCTAGAGTGAGACCCTACCTCCAAAAAAAAAAAAAAAAAAAAAAAAAAAAAAAAAAAAAAAAAAAAAAAAAAAAAAAAGAAAAGATAGAACGCTTAATGATTAATCTATCAATATGAAAGTATAGCCATTCAAATATATATATATACTCCCTCAAGCCAAACAAGTTTTGGCATTCATTGTAACTCATTAATTAAATGAGTGGAATAGGATTATAGGTTGTATTTTTCCACTGTCACTCATTTGTATAGCAGTTCATTAATGTGTATTACTTGTATTACGCTTTTTTTTTTTTTCAATTTTTCTTTTTATCTGACTTTCTCATTGAATTCAATATAATTGTTTTTCTGTTATGTTAACTTGAAATAGTAAGCAAGAACATGATAACAAATAATTTCATTGTCTCCCAAATATATCCATTTCTAAAAACATGTTTGATGTTGTACATTTAAGCTTATGTTACCTAGACTTATTATAATAGTGTCAGTCCAATAAAACTTCATAATGTGCAAATTAGAACTTATAATTTATTTATTTATTCATTCATTCGTTCATTTATTTTTGGTTTTCCAGGTAGGGTCTCACACTAGTCCAGCTGACCTGGAATTCACTCTGTAGTCTCAGGGTGGCCTTGAACTCACAGTGATCCTCCTACCTCTGCCTTCTGAGTGCTAGGATTAAAGGCAAGCACCACCATGCCCAGCTAACTTATTTATTTTTTTGAATATAAAACAAATGATAGGCATTTCATAGTGACGGTTTATTGTATCTGCGTTGGGTACAATGAAGGCTATTTAAAATGGATAAGTTTCCCTTTCTCTTCAAATCAGTTATATATGTCAATTCTCTAATTTTCTTTAAAATAATATCTTTATTAATTACCCTGTTAGAGAAATAACTCTATCTTAAGTGATGAAGAAGTGTGCCTATAGAGTAGAATACAGCAAACACTACGTGCCAACTACGTGCACAGCGCTGAGAAAATGGTCCTTTTAATATAGAAAGCATCTGTTTTCAGTAGACACAAAGAGAATAAGTAATAAGGAAATGCATTTATTAACAACTTCAAAAGTATGATTGAAATTGAAGAATTTTTAGTATTTATTAAATATGCTTTAAAAACACAAATGCAAGTAATTGCTTTCTCCCTGAAATTTTTTCATCCTGCTCTTCAATCTGTGAAGAAATAGTCCAGAATTAGAGAAAGCAAGCTATGCTGACCAAGGTGATACATGTTTGTAATGCTAGCGCTATGGAGGACGAGGCAGGGAGACTGCCCATAGTTCAGCAAGGCCAGTCTGAGCGACATAGCAAGTATCACACCAGTCAAAGAAAGAAAGCAAGACCTTGGCCCAAAATAAAACAGATAAACTAAAACAACAAAGCGTGCAGAAATATAGTGGTTTTCTAAGTTTTTTTTTCTCTGCTATAACTTATTCTTTATTTTTATCTACAAGACTAATCTCTTGACACAGCTAGGACAGGTTTTATGAAATACTGATTCTATCTTGAATGTCTGAAACAAATATTGGACTAATATGGATGAACAGCCATATCACATTTAGTGCTGTCTTCTAGGTTTTAGGATTTTTTTTGTTTTTTTTTGTTTGTTTTGCATGTGTGTTTTTGAATCAGGCTTCACAGAAATTTGGTGTTAATAAGGAAAAATACATGTTCTGCTACTTAATTCATACCATTATTCAGGAGTAGGTAAGACCATATATAGATGGCTGATGTTTTTGCTTTTCTTCCTCCTACCTTTCAAGCTGTTGGAATTTAAGAATTTTTTATTTTATTTTATTTTATTTTATTTTATTTTATTTTATTTTTTGTTTGTTTGTTTGTTTGTTTTTCACAGTAGGGTCTCACTCTGGCCCAGGCTGACCTGGAATTAACTATGTATCTCAGGGTGGCCTGGAACTCATGGCAATCCTCCTACCTCTGCCTCCTGAGTGCTGGGATTAAAGGCGTGTGCCACCACGCCCGGCTAAATTTTATTTTTTTAAAAAAAAAAAAAACTCAGAGAGTGTTTAGAAAAGAAAAAAAAAAAAAAAAAAAAAAACAAGAAAAATCTCAATCTCTCTTCACTTTCTCCCTCTGCCTCATCATCTTAACTCTTCTGTTAAAGGTTGCTTTAAGAAAACTGAGAAGAGGGCCAGGCATGGTGGTGTGCGCCTTTAATCCCAGCACTTGGGAGGCAGAGGTAGGAGGATTGCCATGAGTTTGATGACACCCTGAGAATGCATAGTGATTTCCAGGTCAGACTTGAAAGAAGGCGCTTTCTTGAGGATCAGGTAAAAGAAAATCAAAACATTGGAGATGGGCTAGAGCTAAAAGAGACTGGGCTGTGTATTTCCCAAATACTGCCTATGGCCAACCATTCAAGCTCACTGCATGGATTCCCAAACCCAACCCGCTAGAGATGAGGGGGCCTAGGGAGAAAAGGGGGTTTGGCTCACACAAATTGGCATGATATGAAAAGTCAGCAAAAACCACTGGGTGGCAGCGTGGTGTTCAGCTCTGTAGTGGCTGCCCCTGCCCCTGCCCCTGCCCCCGTAGCTGGGGCTGAGCCTGTCTGTTGCCTCTTCTGAGTGGCTGGCAACAAGTGTGGCCATGCAAAATACCTCAGTGGGTGGGAGCCTTATGTCACTCAGGCCGGGGCAGGGGTCTGGCGAACTTCCAAGGGCTCCAACCCAGGCTCCCACTGGCCAGCTAAGAGTCAGACACTCAGGGAAGAACCCAATCCCACTCCTCCCCTTCCCAAAAGCGGAGCCAAGCGCAGCTTGAATGAATGCAACTCCCTCATGGGCTCTTCCTCCATCACTGTTCACTGCCAAAGCTCTGTCCAGAGGGGCAAGCGAGGGCCCAGCTTTGGGCACCAGGGCAGGACCTTGGGCCTCTACAGGTGTTAGGCTGAGTGACCCTCAGGGCATTTGGGGGGATGGGTTGTTTGGGGAGGCCCTCTGGAGACAATCAGTAGCTGGGCTCCTGAAAGAGGAGTAACCTTCAAGGGAGAGGGCCACCCTGAGGCTGTTGTGCTCTTAGGGAGGAGGGAGGGGGCCTGTGGAGATGAATTCACATCCTGTGACTGCGCCTCACACCGAGCAGCAGGAACAGCAACGGGGGGGTGTGAGGATATTACCTGTTTGATCACTGCCGGAAAGCTGGAACTGGCCAACTTTTGCTATCATCAGGCTTAGAAGTTTCAAGGACTATTGGAAGAGGACTGGGGGGGGGCCAGGGCCGGAGCGCGCTCCTCCGCGTTGTCTCCTCCTCCCCCCGCCCGCGCCCGTGGCCTCTCTCCCGAGGGACCGCCCCCCGCGCCCTTGATCTCGCTCCCCCCTCCCTCCTCAGGCACTCTCCGTGCTGCACAGGGCGGGGATGCCTCCAACTCCAACAGGAGAGGCTTGGACTTGCACAGTGTCCTCGGGGCTCAGGGCCACAAGCCCACCTGAAGGCCGCACAGTCTCCTCAGCCTGCCAGTCAGTGCAGCCTGCCATCCCTGCCTGGGACTGTGGCGTCGGCTCGGACACAGACTGCCAGCCGCCCGCGGGCGCCGGACCACGGCGCTCCTCGGCGGAAACCCGAGCGCCCAGAGCGCCCAGAAACCCGAGCCCAGCGCAGGCCAAGAAGAGCCTAGGCCGGTGGCGGCTCAGAGAGGGGGCGAGGCGAACCCACCGAGGGCCCCAAAAAGAACGGGTGCTGTGGGCGTCGTGGCTGTGGCTGCAGTTGTCCCTGCTCGCTCCTCCGTCAGAATAGACCAGCCGAGAGCACAAGAAATCCCATGCCTGCCGGTGTGTCCGCAGCCTGAGCAAAGGCAGGACCAGCTGCGACAAAAACAAGTTAAATGTCTCTTCCGGGTCCAACTCTGACTCCAAGAAGCGGCACAGAAGGAGACGAGGTGGGAAGGGCTTTTGTCTTTTGACATGTCCCCCTTAGATTGGAGGATGGTGGAGGGGTTGGGGCGACCTTGTCAGGGGAGTTTTGAAGGCCAGCTTGTGAGGAGGGAGGCCGCCTAGCTGGTGTGCGTGGTGCGAAGGTGGTGGCTTTCTCACCTCTGTCACTGTGAAGGGCTTGCTGCAGTGAAATTGCCCTGGGACAGATGCAGAGACCCAAAGCATATCCTGAACTCTTCTGCTAAAAGTTGCTTTGAGATAACTAATAGGGCCAGGCGTGGTGGCACACGCCTTTAAACCCAGCACTTGGGAGGCAGAGGTAGGAGGATTGCCATGAGTTTGAGGCCACCCTGAGGCTGCAGAGTGATTTCCAGGTCAGCCTGGGCTACAGTGAGACCCTACCTCAGAAAAAAAAAAAAAGATAAGAAGAGCTGGAAATGACTCAATGGTTAAAGGCCCTTGCTTGTAAAGCCTGTTGGCCTAAATTTTGGTTCCTCAAAACCCAGGTAAAGCCAAATGCACATAGTGACACATATATCTAAAGTTTATTTGTAGAGCGAGAGACCCTGGCATGCCCATGCACACACTCTTTCTCTTTCTCTCTACTCACAAATAATTTTTAAAATATTCCAAAACGACAACAAAGAAGGTTTAGAATATTGTAAAATAATGAAGTTCTAGAAATATTCTGAATTTCATTTATCATTATTTTCCATTAGATTTTACTATGACCAAAAGACCTATATTTGGTTTCAGACCTATAATTTCTTTTTATAGAAAAATTTAGTTTTAAGCGTTCAGATTTTTTTAATGATGGGCTTATATAATGGGATTGTGATTTATTACTTCTCAAAAATAATTATCGTGTTTCATTGTACAGTTTTCTGTCAGTCTACGAATGTTTTGAGCACCTGCTGTGAGCAAGGCATATATGACATATACACGACATACTCAAGATATTACACTTATTTCCTGTACATTGCATTGTCAGATATTAGTACAGAATTCCGGCTTGAAATCTGTGCAATTAGTTTCCTTTATCTCACGTAACAAAAGGGCACAGCTTTACTATGACAAGTATTGAATAAAGCACCACCAGTGGCTTGTGGTGGGAATACTTGTACTTTGAACCATACAGTATGTACTAGCTCCTCTTTGGTAAGTACCCTGATTTTAAGAGAAAGATACACTGTAGGCTCAGCAAGGAGTACTTCCTCATTAATATTTTTCATTCGTGTTATCCTATCCTATCTACTGCAGAGAATATACATGCACAGAAACGAGTGATCCGAGAACACTCTTCTTAGGCATGCACTGACATTTCTATATTTTTGTTTATGGAAATTTATCATCCTCAGTAAACTTACAAAACAGGATAAAAATTATCAGCCTTGGTCCATGACTCCTGAGAGAAAGGTGCACAGCTATTTTCAAAAGATGTGTGTGATAAGCACTATGCTTTAAAAATGTACTCTCTTCTTTATGTTGATGGTGTGGGAGGGAGTAGACAGCTAGTAGTGGGAGGACACCCACTGGTTGTCTCAAGTGAGTGGTGTGTGGTTGTGAGGAGAGCTTGGGTGTAAATTTCATGCAGTCAGACCTTCCAATGAAGAGATGAAGGCCTCATTGGCACCATTTGGATTCCCACTTGTAACTATTTTGCAGAAAAAAAATTGATAAAATACCCCTTCTTTTCAGTCAGTGTCTTACTCTAGTGTGGGGTGTCCTGGAACTCACTTTGTAGCCCCAGGCTGACCTCAAACTCACGATGATCCTCCTGCCTCAGAGTTTCAAGTGCTGGGAATAAAGGCATGCACCACAAAACCTGCCTCCTTGTTTTTATTGATTTAATCTTTGTTCTTCAAGACTAAAATTAGACCCTCTCAAGACTGACTTGGAAAATTTATGTTCTTTAATAAAATCTTCTCCGGGAGAATATGACTTATTATTGCAAGGTCTAGATATGTTTGGAGGAGGGTTAGATTGGAAATTATATAGATTATTGTCGGGAGCCATTTGATCTTGACTTAACTTCTGTTTGACAATGGGCTAAAGATAAGCAGAATGGTTGGCCAACCAGAGATCAGTTACCTGCTCAGAATATATGGAAATTGGGAGGAAGTGTTCCTTTGATCTAAAGGCAAAGATTTAACTGTTTTGTGATGCAGTTTTTCTGAGAAATCCTTTATTTACCATTTGTTCCATTGCATCCTTGTGCTCTGAGAAGAAGTATAAAAACGCTAAACTAAATAAAGTTGGGGCCTAGGTATTGACGGACAGCCCTCCCAAATTCATCTCTTGTCTCTCTTGTCTTTCTTTTTCATTAATCCTCACTCCCCACTCAGGGAATGCTTGAATCTGCCAGTGGGCTCTGGCAGATTATTTAAATGAAGATATTGGACCAATAATGTCTCTCTCTCTCTCTCTCTCTCTCTCTCTCTCTTTTTTTTTTTTTTTTTTGGTTTTTCGAGGTAGGGTCTCACTCTGGCCCAGGCTGACCTGGAATTAACTATGTAGTCTCAGGGTGGGCTTGAACTCATGGCGATTCTCCTACCTCTTCCTCCTGAGTGCTGGGATTAAAGGCGTGCGCCACCACGCCCGGCTAATAATGTCTCTTCTAAGAGTATAGGAATCACTTCCCAACTGACTGGTATCTCTGACCTTGACAGTGTAAATTTGGTCAACTACCTAGTGAAGCAGTTGAAAAGCTTAGTTTTTGACTGGAGAGATGGCTTCGTGGTTAAGGTACATGCCTACAAAGTCAAAGGTCTGAGGATGTAATCCCTAGTACCCATGGAAGTCAGATGCACAAGGTGCCATGTGCATCTGAAGTTCATTTGCTGCAGCTGAAGACCCTGACATGTCCATTCTCTCTCTCTCTCTCTCTCTCTGCCTCTCTGTCTCTCTCTCTCTCTCTCTCAAATAAATAAATTTAAGAAAAAATTATTAAAATAGCTTACTTTTATAAAGGATGATGCTATTTAATGTGCAAAACACTTCCTTGTGGTAGATCACCCAAGAAGCATCAGTATTCCTCATTCTGATTCTATAAACTAGGGTACTGAGTCTAGAGTCTTCCATTGTACCTGGAGTCTTTGAGAATATGTACTTATAGCCCCAGATAAATGACTGTAATGGAAACCATGAGTCAAGTACACTAGAAGGTAGAATGAGGCTTTAGTTTTTATGTGGCTACATGTCTATGTACATACTTGTCCAGTCCATACTACCTTTAGGGAGCCAGATTCTCCTGTGGAACACATTGGAAAACTATGAAATCAAGAAGTGTAACCTTTTCACTTTCTATGAATTTTCAGCTCTCTTTAACCTCATCCCTGTGGGTCTTTGAGTGGTGGCTGTTGAAGGAGTTCAAACCAAGCTCTATTTGGCAGGGAACAGTGAGGGACACTTGTACACCTCGGTAAGTCTGTGTGTGGATGCTTTCCCTATCCTGTTTTTCATCTGCTATGAAATAAAATGTGCTGTCTGTGTTTTCCGTTCAGATATTCGTGAGGAGATGAATATTGGTTTGTATGGAAATAGGTTGGTTTGGAAAGGCAAGATTAACTAATTAATCATTTGAAGTTAACATGTGTAATCTAAAATCCAAAATTCACTGAAAAGTTTTCATACAGTGCCATTGGGTTATACATATCATAAAATGGTCTTCTGGCTTTGTGGATGTAGGAAACAAAGCTATTTCTTACCTATATAAACAAATATTTTCCACCTTTATCCCTAAAAGAACTAATTAGATCTCTCTCTCTCTCTCAAATCAACTCTAAGACACAAAGACCAGTACTAGAAGTGCTTTTGAGGATTGGTTGCTCATCTGTTCAATGAGCACAGTTGCCATCTGTCTCTACTTATTTTCAATTTTTCAAATTATTTTAATTGTAAAAAATTATGGAATACAGTGTCATAATTCAGTGAGTGTACAGTGTGTAATGATCAAACCAGGGAAATAAGCATTTCCATCTTTTTAAATACTTTGTAAGTAATTTTTGATTAATATAACCATTTCTCGTGTACTTTGTGCTATTTCAATACATTTATACAATATTCACTAATTGTATCAGGATAATTAATCGTTCTTGTCTTTAACACCATTTTCTGGAGCTTTCAAGCTCCTGTTAATTCATGATATATCCACACTACCTTTTCTTCAAGAACAAGTTAACCTATTTCTTCATAAAAACTCTCAGGAATGTTTTATCAGGTGGATTTATTAATAATATAGGCCACAAATGAGTAAATAACATGGGGCCAAATTAATCATTTTTAAGCATACTGACATTTAATTATAAGCATAGTGGTAAAGTAAGATTTTATTTATTTTTTTTTTTGAGGTAGGGTCTTGGTAATAGCCCAGGCTGACTTGCAATTCACTATTTAGTCTCAAACTGGCCTCAAACTCACAGCAATCATCCTACCTCTTTGTGAGTAAAGGTGTACACCACCATGTTCAATGATTTTATTTATTTATTTTTTAATGTTGACTGATTACTTGCAAATGTATAACATTGTAAGGCCCGGCTGCCTAGATAGCACTGCTATATTTACAGTTCCCAGTGATTTTTGGTTTGTTTGTTTTGTTTTTCAAGGTATGATCTCCCTCTAGCTCAGCCTGACCTGGAATTCACTATGTATTCTCAGGGTGGCTTCAAACTTGCTGCAATCTTCATACCTCTGCCTGTAGAGTGCAGGGATTAAAGGCGTGTGCCACCATGCCCAGTTCAAGATTTTGTTTTCATAAGTAGATCTAGTTTGATTTTATAAAAGACTGTCAAATATATAAAAATATATAGAAAATTGCTTTGCAAACTGCCTATGAAGTAGCCTTAAAGGGGTTATTTCCTGAGCCTTGGTGGGGGTATTTTAAGTCTACTTTAGTGTTTATCTCTCAGCGGCTTAGAAAATTTTACAGAAGAGGGAGGGTGGAAGGATTGTAAGAGCCACTTTGTGGGAGGTAGTATCTGGCGGCATTGTCCCCACCACACACAATGAATGACTGCTGTTCTCACAAATCATAACATACAACCCCATGGTGAACACAAGCAATACCACTGAGGAAGGCCTCAGTGGAATGGGGGCAGGGAGGAAAGGAAATCATGGTACCAACACATGATGGAACCATACAAAGTATCTAGCTAGCACACACACACACACACACACACACACACACACACACACACACACACACAGAGAGAGAGAGAGAGAGAGAGAGAGAGAGCATAGAAATGAAATTCCTCAAGCTGCCAATAAAACTCTTAATCTGCAATCAGTTTTTCTCTCTCATTTTCCTTAAATTTACTTCAAAGCCAGATACCTAGAAAGAGTCTTGGCAGACATGGTGGAAAGTGTGGAGTATCTTTGCTTTTCAGGGCCATGATGGGAAGGAGAAATGATAGACAACCACTACCACAAAGGGCTTTCATCACCCTGTATCTCAAACCCTGTTCACTGCCAGCATTCTTGTCAACACTATTGCATTCATGTCATTTCATTTAATTTTTTTTTATTATTATTGTTGTTGTTGTTGTTGTTGTTGTTATTATTATTATTATTATTATTATTATTATTATTGGTTTTCCATGGCAGTGTCTCACTCTGGCCCAGGCTGACCTGGAATTCATTATGTAGTCTCAGACAGTCCTCATACCTCTGCCTCCCCAGTGCTGGGATTAAAGGGATATGCCACCACACCCGGCTATTTCTTCCTCCCTCCTCTCTCTTTCTTTCTTTCTTTCATTTTCTGTCCCTCTCCCCCCTCCCTTCCTTCCCTTCCTTCCTTCCTTCCTTCCTGCCTTCCTTTCCTTCCCTTCCCTCCATGCCCCTCCCCTCCCTTCTGCCCCCCTCCTTTCCCACCTCTCCTCTCCCCTTACCTTCCCTTTAATCCCAGCACTCAGGAGGCTGAGGAGGGAGGATCGCTGGGGGTTCGAAGCCATCCTGAGACTACATATAGAATTCCAAGTCAGCCCGGGCTAGAGTGACCCTACCAAAAAAAAAAACAAAAATAAAATAAAATAAAAATAAAAACAAAGCCCGGCGTGGTGGCATACATCTTTAATCCCAGCATTAGGGAAGCAGAGGTAGGAGGATCACCGTGAGTTCAAGGCCACCCTGAGACTACATAGTGAATTCCAGGTCAGCCTGGACTAGAGTGAAACCCTACCTGACAAAACCAAAAGAATACAAAATAAAAACAAACAAAATATAAACAAGGCCGGGGAGATATTTGGTGAAGTGTTTGCCTCACAAGCATAAGAACTTGAGCTGCGACCCCAGGATCCATGTGAATGTTTTGGTGGTTGCTGTATCTGTCCAGGTGGAGACAGGAGGAGCCCTGGATCTCACTGGCTGACAAGTCTAGCCTAGTTGGTGAGCTCCAGACCATAAAGAGACCCTGTCACAAAGGCATGGTAAGACACCTGAGCTGAACTCCTCAGTTCTCTTCTGGCCTAGGCTGAGCTGTAACTCCTCTCTTGTCCCAGGTTGTGTATCTGACTTGACTTGTGTACTGGGGAATTTAACTCAGGTTCTTAGGCTTTGCAAGCATGTGCCTTAATGGCTGAGCTATCTTTCCAGGCCCAGTCTTCCTTATTTTAAAATTATTATTTGTTTATTTATTTATATGAGAGTGACAGAGAGAAGAGAGAGAGAGAGAGAGAGAGAGAGAGAGAATTGGCGCACCAGGTTGTCTAGTCACTGCAAACGAACTCCAGATGCATGGACAAATAGTGCATCTGGCTTACATGGGGCCTGGGGAATTGAGCCTCGAACCATGGTCCTTAGGCTTTGCAGGAAAACACTTATCTGCTGAGCCATCTTTCTCACCCCAGATGTCCTATTTAACCCATTGCCTTTGTGATCCAAAGTTCCCAAGAAGCAGCTGCACCTACATTTCTGAGAACAGAACTTCTGATTGTGGAGAGATGGGAATGTCAGAATCAAAGCCGAACTGTCTAGAAGTAACCTTCATCCCTGCATTGTCCACCTGTGTGTCTGACTTAACATCCTCTTGACTGTCAGGTGATTTTTAAAAAAAAAACTTTATGTATTTTTTTACTGAGAGAGAGAGAGAGAGAGAGAGAGAGAGAGAGAAGAAGCAGAGAGAAAGAGAGAACGGGCACAGCAGGGCCTCCAGCCACTGCAAACACACCCCAGACACATGTGCCCCTTGTGTATCTGGCTTAATTGGGAGCTGGGGAATTGAACCAGGGTTCTTAGGCTTTGCAGGCAAACACCTTAACCACTCTCTCAAACTTTCTGGAAAGTTCTAACACATCCGTGATAGCAGTGGCTTGACCCCTGCTGAGAGCTTGGGTCAGAACCAGAGGTGGGTACTACTTTCCAAGTCCCATTCTCCACCTTCCTCCAGCTAGTTCACAGTGCCAAAGGTTCCAAACCACCCAAAACAGCACCACCAAGTGTTCAAACACTTGAGCCTGTGGGAGGACAATTCCCATTGAAACCACAACAGAAACCACACTTTGCACTTCTATGTTGGGTTTATTATTTATTTAGAGTAGGCCTTGCTGTGTATTCCAGGATAGTCTCAAACACTCTTCCCACCTCAGCCTCCGGAATAATTGGATTACAAGTGTGTGCCAAAACACACTTTAATCATATATCTGAAGATAACATTACAATACATCTGAAAACATAAGTAGATAGTGGGTAAAATAAGTTTTAATAATCTCTCTATATGCCTCTCTCTCAAATAAATAAACAAGAATGAAATAACTTTAAAAAACAAAAGAGCTGCAGTGCCAGGCATGTTGGTGCACACATTGAATCCCAGCACTCAGGAGGCAGAGGTTGGAGCATCGCCGTGATTTTGGGGCCACCCTGAGACTACATAGTGAATTCCAGGTCAGCCTGAACTAGAGTGAGACCTGACATCAAAAGACCAAAAAGATAAAAAGTAAAGACCAGAGAAGGAGAGATGGCTTAGTGGTTAAGGCAGTTGCCTGCAAAGCCAAGGGACCCAGGTTCCATTCCCCAGGACCCCCGTAAGCCAGATGTACAAGGTGGTGCATCTGGAGGTCATTTGCAGTGGCTGGAGGCCCTGCTGTGCCCATTCTCCCTCTCTGTCTCTCTCTGTGTCTCTTCCCTGTCCCTCTCTTTCACCTCTGTGAAATAAATGAAGGAATGAAATATTTAAAATAATAATTTTTAATTTGGGAAAGCACAGGTTGGCAGATCTTTTCATCTTTGTTTGTTTGTTTGTTTTTTTTGTTTTCTCTCTTCCTTTCTCTCTTTATTTCTTGGTTTTTATGTCTCTCTCCCTGTGGTAGTTTGAATATATGTCCCCCAATATATTCAATGTTTTATTACTTTATAGTTTGCATCTGCAATCACCTTGCTAGAGGCAAGGTCACTGGGGGCTGGTCTTAAGGTGTGGTGATGGTTTGAGATTCCATTGTAAAGATATGCAAATGTGCCTAGCAGGAGTTCCTGAAGTGTGCTGTGTGACCTTTTGGCTGTAGTTTTACTCTGTGTGCTGTGGTGGCTGGTTGGCTTTCTCTCTCTCTGCTTGGTCCTGTGGAGAGCAGGCCGCTTCTCTTGCCATTATGGAACTTCCCCTGGATCTTTAAGCTTCAATAAATAATATCCCTTCCTCCATAACTGTGCCTGGTCTGGAAGTTCATCTCAGGGAACCTGAAGCTGTCTGCTGTCTGCTACAGTAAAGTGGTACCAAGGAGTGTGGGGTGAGATGAACCTGACCGTGTGGATATTCGTCTTTTGGAACCTTTGTTTTGGAGGAATGGGCATGGACTTGGTGCTTGCAACTGAAGATGCCTTCTGGAGTGGTAAGCCAAGTTTTATGGACTATTCTGATGAGAGTTTGAGAATGCTAAGTGCAGATAGTATTGAACTTCGAGGCTTGGCTTTATGAGCTTTCTAAGGGGAAGGAAAGAAGGCAGAGGACTTTGTTGGAACTGGGCTACTGGCATAAGGGATGGCTACGTTCCGCTATCCAGGCCCAGAGTGTTTGATCAAACTTAAATTTGTAATGGACTGATGTACTTGGCTAAAGATATTGGACTGAGAGATTTAAGATTTTAAGTTGGAAGACTTGAAGCAAGTTAAAAGTAGAAGCATTGAGGCTGGTTTAACTGCTATTGTCAAACACATTAGCAATCTTAAGGAAGGTGGAAGGAAGGTGGCCAGACTTGATTTACATTAAAACAATGGAGAGGATGCCTGAGGAAAGACTGTTAAAAATGCAAATTCTTGGAAAGAGTTGACTGGAGAAGGAACCTGCTTTTCAAGGCTATGGTTTATTTTGTCCCTGGATTAAGAATATGGCTGTGTCCTTCACACCTGGTATTAGTTTTGGAAGCATGAAAAATGCATGGAATGGTCATGAGTTGCACACGGTTCCAGGAGCCGCTGCTGAGATGCAGCATGAAGGCAGGGCATGAAGTCCCTGAGGAATAGGCTGGAAGAGCCTTTTGGAAGATGGACCGTGGTTTGCATGGAGACCTGAAGATGTTTTGGATATACCAGGACTGTGCATAAGGGCTACCATGGAGTGCAGTGTTGGCATGGGATGAAAGTTTTCCCTGGCGACTCTGCCCAGCTGGAGGGGCGGAATTGGAAAACCTGGAGACTGTCAGTCTCTGGTTATATTGAACTTGAACTGCAGAAGTTTGATGACTGCTGATGGTGGTTAAGTTTGCATTATTCTAGTCTCTCCTTGCTATGCCTTATACCAGTTAAAATGTTTACTCTGTGCCTTTACATGTTGAAAGTATTTAACTTGTTTGCTTTTATAGGACTCACTATCTTAAGTTGATCAAGACTGTGAGAACCTTTGAAATTGGACTGAGTACAATTTACGATGTGTGATAGTTATAAATCTACTGGGGGCCAGGAGCTAAATATATTGGGGGCCAGGGGCGGAATGTGGTAGTTTGAATATATGTCCCCCAATATATTCAATGTTTTATTACTTTATAGTTTGCATCTGCAATCACCTTGCTAGAGGCAAGGTCACTGGGGCTGGTCTTAAGGTGTGTGGGATGGTTTGAGATTCCATTGTAAAGATATGCAAATGTGCCTAGCAGGAGTTCCTGAAGTGTGCTGTGTGACCTTTTGGCTGTAGTAGTTTTACTCTGTGTGCTGTGGTGGCTGGTTGGCTTTCTCTCTCTCTGCTTGGTCCTGTGGAGAGCAGGCCGCTTCTCTTGCCATTATGGAACTTCCCTGGATCTGTAAGCTTCAATAAATAATATCCCTTCCTCCATAACTGTGCCTGGTCTGGAAGTTCATCTCAGCGAACCTGAACCTGAAGCTGTCTGCTACACTCCCTCCTCCCTCTCTCCTTTCCTCTCCCACACTTCCTTCCATCAGCAATCTGCTCTTCCTCTTCAGGTTTTCTTGATTAAATGACCAAGTGGATAATCAAAGGCCTTGAACTTGCAAGATTGCAGTTGTCATGGCTAATTAAATAGCAAAGTTCTGAACTCATAGATATGATTAATATCATCAGGTTGTTTTATGATCTTTATATTGATAAATTAAGTTTGACAATGAAACTTTTATGTGTGCTATAGATTTTTCTTCTTAAGG
The DNA here is from genome assembly GCA_036365145.1 of Orientallactaga sibirica. Classification (NCBI taxonomy): domain Eukaryota; kingdom Metazoa; phylum Chordata; class Mammalia; order Rodentia; family Dipodidae; genus Orientallactaga; species Orientallactaga sibirica. The sequence continues at coordinate 59,108 of JAEOAD010000995.1, forward strand.
ATCAGAATTAATCAGTGTTTTCTCAATTGATTTTAAATATAAATCAAAGTGGCTTCAGTAAATTCTATAGCTTAAGTATTATGAAAAAGATCTCAGACAGAGGACATAACAAAAACCAAGCCACCATCAGAATGCATTGCAAGTGGAGTGCCCCATGGCTTTTTTTTTTTTTTTTTTTTTTTTTTTTTTTTTTTTTTTTTCGAGGTAGGGTCTCACTCAAGCCCAGGCTGACCTGGAATTCACCCTGTAGTCTCAGGGTGGCCTCGAACTCATGGCAATCCTCCTACCTCTGCCTCCCAAGTGCTGGGATTAAAGGCGTGCGCCACCACGCCCGGCCCCCATGGCTTTTTATTCCGAATACAAAGCAGGAGAAGCAATAAATTTCTTTTTT
>JAEOAD010001913.1:0-33066 GCA_036365145.1 Orientallactaga sibirica
GAAACTGGGCATGACTCCCAGCCACTGCAAATGAACTCCAGATGCATGCCTCACCTTTGTAGATCTGGTTTATATGGTTCTGGAGGATCAAACCTTCAATAGATGAGCACCCAATCACTGGCTATTTCTCCAGCCCCATTAAAGATTTTTTTAGATTGGAGAAACAAAGAAAAAGTACTTTGATTGATCTGAAGAAAAGTCTACTTGTCTGATTAGGGTCACTCAATTAGGTCTGGGGTCTTCTTGTTCCTTTTCCTTTTAGACATCACACTAGAAAGGAGGAAGTAGCTCAGCCTTCTTTGCCTGAAATAATGAGTATTTTTCCTTATTGGGACTGCCAATTGGTGCTCCCAAGGCCCTCCCTTATCAGTTAATCCTGCCCTGTTAGGACATCCCCGTAGGTTGTGCCCACAAGATGTTACTGTGGGTTTGCCTGGGCAGGGTATTTTGTTTTCTTGCTTGGGCATGACCTTGCATCATCATGCAAATTTAAAGACTGCCTTGCTCCTGGGATTTCTATCAATACTATGTCCATGTAGTAGCCATGTAATTCCATAAATCCAGTATGAAAACATTAAAATGTTTAATCATTCTAATGCAATATGTACAGCAGGGTATCATACATTAGTATCATATATCTTGGTATTTATTGTCATATTAAGTTCAACCCTCATTTTATTATAACCCTGAACCAAGGGTATCTTTTTCATGTCTGTTGGTTAATGATCATATCCTAAATTATTATTCAATAGTTTTAATGCAGAAATATTCTGAAATCTGTGTAGCATCTTTTCTCCCTCCTTTCCTTTCTTCCTCCCTCAACTTTTATTTACTTGTATCTAAGAACTTTTATATTAATCTCTTCTGGGAGGGGAGATTACAAATTGCTTCAGAATGAAAGAACAGAGAAACATGAGTGTAATATTTCACTTGTGAAATATAAAACAGGATCTTGAGGTAAGAAAATAGAATGTTATCCCCAAGAAATAAATTACTAACCACCAATTATCTTCCTTAGCTAAGCCACAGTACAAGCTCAAATGGTCTGCTCAGAGAGTTCTTTTAGAAAAAAATGCTCATTTGTTACAATAGCAAATAAATTAAATAGGCTCTTCTCAGTGGCAGAGACAGATGGCTACATTGGTTACATGGCAACTGATATTCGAAAACCTGTAAGGGTTCTTATAGCACAGGCTGTACTTACCAGAGTAAACATAACATAGATCAGTCATCTTAGAGGACCCACTAACCTTGCTTTCTGGATGGTTACCTGATGGCTTGTTTTCTGGATACTAACTGATTGTTTGTGTGCCTATGGTATTGGGCATTTCAGACTAGAGACTACCAAACTAGATAGATTTAATTATTTATCAGAAATAAGAAACATAACATAAATGAATATATTTACATATTGCTATAAATAAAAATGGCATAAGAGAGAATCATCACATGCTGACTATATCTTTTGAGTTCTGATTTGGTCTTTTATTTTTTATTTATTTTATTTTATTTTATTTGGTTTTTCGAGGTAGGGTTTCACTCTGTCCAGGCTGACCTGGAATTAACTATGTGTCTCAGGGTGGCCCTCAAGCTTCACAGTGAACCTCCTGCCTTCCTAGTGCTGGGATTAGTTGTGCTACCACGCCTCTGGCTCTTGATTTGGTCTTTTAATTGAAATCTAGATGGCAGAAGGAAAAGAGATATCTGAAAAAGCATTGAGAGAACAATCAAGCGATATTTGCATAATCACTAGTTAAGTGTAATTTTTAAATAAAATCCAAGATTAGAGTAATAAATTATAAATTCTCAAATAATTGGCAATAAATATGAAAACAGAACATCAGCAAGATGCTTAGATAGAAGAAAAGAAATCATGATCCTGAACACCAGTAAAGTATGAACAGGAAATGAAGAGCTAAAGAGTTAAAAGTATAAAACACAGCCAACTTCTGGAGGCAATTTGTAATTGTATAATGAAATCAATAGTAAATAATAAAATTGGTGTGGATATCAGAATTTCTGTGTGTTTTGATGCAGCACCCAAATGTCAAACCTGAAGCATGAATTTATTAAAGTATGGGATTGATGAAGTTATCTCAACCTTGTGGTTCATAGTCACCTGTGCCTGTGTCCTGACAATGAATTTCTGAAAGTGAACTTCATTTGGCCATGCACTGGCATTGGACACAGAAATATGATGCAGGACAAAGGTTTAAAGGTCTTTAATACTATGGCTAACTTTCCTGACATTTTTATAAATTTGGGATAATGATGTGCAGAAGTCCAGCTGGCCTAGTAAAGGATAAGAAGCCACTTTGGAACAGAATGCAGGTGAGACCCCCAGATCAAAGTGATATTGCCAACCAGAGCCCCTCATCCAAGCTAGTCCATGTTGTGAAGGACTGTCCAATATGCACACAGAATTATGAGAAACAGACGGTTGCTTAAACACAAAGCTTGGTGCTAATTGCTATATAGCAAAAGCTTATTTATGTTAGGGTCAAAAAGTAAAAGTTCTAATATTAAAATAAAGTATATAACATATCAATATTTTAAAGCCTGAATCCCATGGTAGTAACTACATCAAGTAAGAAACCCATTGCCAAATCCTAATTTCCCTTTGATTACAATACAAGGGGAATGGTGGGCACAAACTATGCTGCATTTTGCCACTGCTAAGATTTAGAAATAAATGTTTCTTGTTCAGAGATGGGTGATGAAACAGTCACAGGCAGGGAGAGATGTGATGCAGATGTTTGCTAATGAATTTATTTTTACTACATTTCAGTTCCCAGGAACAAGGATCACCACTGTAGATTTGTAACACTGTAAATTACACAACATTCCTCATTTCCTTTTAGAAAATACCTTTTGACTCCAATTACTATTCATTATTTGTAAGTAGTGTCTGCATATAATATATACATTTTAAATATTAAAGTGAGTTACCACATATTTTAGATAGGTCACATTTTAGAGTGACTACCTTAGTGTCATGGCAAAAAATATTATGTACATTTTCACAGAACCCATGGTTTTTTACCATGTTAACTATTCACTGTCAAACCACAGGACACAGTCCAAAAGAATGAATACATATTTTCAATTTATTTTGTTGTTTTAAAATGAACAATGGAACAGAATAAAACTATTTTAAAAATAAGTGTTTATGAGGAATGTTTTATAAAATATAAAAAGACAACTCATAATATCATATTCTTTTCATTCTTTCATTGAAAAAGAAGTCTGGTCCTTCTATTCACAAATATATCAGATCCTCATTTTAACTCTTCACAGGAAAAGTCAGGATCCAAATACTACTCATGCAGAAAGAAAATAATGTTTACTATATACATCTTTCTTCCTTACAGCATGTAGCTACTAAAATTAAGATGCCATTAAAGCCAATAACAGTCATCCTTCTTCCTGTAATTTAATTTTCTTCTGATATTCTCAATCCTCTCCTATAACAAAATAAATTTAAAAGCTTTCATTTTAAATATATTACATCATGTTTTATTTTGATAGCTTATACTTTGTGGAAATGTGAGGTTCTCAAGGAATTCAAATAAAAGAGATTTATTATAGTTAGCCTTGACTGCTGAGGAAAAGCATCCAAACAGAAGTAGCTGATAGGAGGAACTTTTATTTTGCCTAGAGTCTCGGGAAGCCCTGATAACAGGGGAAAGTATGGCATGAGTAAAGGATGGATATCGTTCTCTTGCCATGTAGGTGGAAATAACAGCAGGAAAGAGCCAAACCAGCTAGGGGAACTTTACATAATATCCCTGTTGGCCTCCAGAAACATATACCTAAAATTGCTGGGGACAAAGAATCTAGAACATACGAGTTTATGGGAAACATCTGATTAAAGCCATCACTAATATTCTATATTTCTTTGCTAAATGTTTATCTCTGTAGAATATAGATATTTGTGGATTTTTTCCATCTTGTTTCTTCAAAGGACCTCATCAATGGGGAATGAGGGTCATGCATTGGGGGTAGTCAAGAGTTAAGTGATAGCCTAAGTCTCTGTGCATAATGTGCCCCCAACTTGTGTGTGGCTCTAACATTCTTCCGCTCTTCTTCATGAATTTCTGAGCCACACTGGGATCATTTAGTTCTACTTCAGTGATGAGGTTTGGGAGCCTCAGTGGATATCTGAATAGTAGGAGTTGTTTCGCCACTTTCAAATATCCTGATCCTTTTCTAATCATCACCAAAACTACACTGATATTCCATAACTTACACAATAGTAATGGTGACTCAACATCCACTGCAATTGATCGTGACTCAGCCAGAATTTATATACAATCAAAAATAATCACTTTATGATCAACAATTAGATATACTGTGTTTCACCACATCCACACTGACCAAGCATAAACTTTCAAATAGGTCAATAGAACAAAACAACTATGACAAATATAATATGTTTGAACATCCATTTCTCAACTAGAACTGTATCAAATTGAAACAAAATTTAGATCTAAAAATGTTCATCCAGATTAAACAACATTGAACTAATAGTTTGATTACAATAAATTATATAATTAGTGCAACTATAGAATTAATGGAAATGATAACACCACAAGGTCTCTCCTGGATATAATCCAAGGCATTAAGAGGAAATGTGAGATAATGGTATTCCATCAAAATAATTTAGATCCCTTAACTAACCAATCATCCACTCAAGGCCAAGAAAACTAACAGGAAGCCAATCAAGACAAAAATTAATTAATGTTAATTAAATAAAAAAGAATTATTTCTTTGGCAAAAGTACAGATTGATAAACCCTTTAGTCAAGCTTAATAAAAATCAGAGAGAATATCTAAAATTAATAAAATAAGAAACAAAGAGGGAGTTGTTGGTAACAGATGCAGTAAAATCCATAACAGCATTAGAGAATACTTTGAATACTTACATTCCATAAAGCTAGAAAACCTAGGGAAGAATTGGAAAACTTCAAAGACAGATAACCACAAATATAAATCTGAATGTCTCTAGTAACTTATACATATATCCTTATAAACAATGAGAATTAAAATTCTCACCTCAAAAAAAAAATTTCAGAACCAGATGATTCACTGTCCAATGCTATATCAAAATTTGATATCTAACCTAGTAATAATACTCCAAAGTTGTTCCACAAAATGGAAAGAGAATAGCACTCACATTCTCTCTCTTAAAACAGCATTATATTGATTTCATTACAGATAAAGACACAATGAAAATGTGAAAAATACAGACAATTTCTCAATGAATATAGACATTAAAACTCTCAATACTTGTGTAACTTAAATTCAATAACACACTTAAAAGAATATCCATCTGACTAAATGGACTTTATACTAGGGATGCAAGGTCTAACATAAAAATTTAAATACACTATATAAAAAAAAATTAAAGATAAAAATCACATGATCATCTCCATTGATGCAGCAAAGGTCGTCAAGTCCAGGTTATAATGAGGAAAGTCCTGGAAAAGTAGAAGTATGGAACACTCATTCAAATAAAAACTATATATGGCACACTACAGTGAATGTTATGTTAAAATAAGAAAATTTCCACCATTTCTCTAAAATCAGGAAGAAAACACACGCTAAATGGAGAATACTGAAACAACCTCACGATATAAGGAAGATATGGTGTTCACTGACTCCACTCCTATTCAGCATAGTGTTTGAAGTCCTGCCATATCAATAGATGAGAGAAGCAAGTAAGTGACACAAATACCAGCAATCCCACTGAAGTGGGCCTCAGTGCAATGGAGGCAGTGGGAGGAGGGAAAATGATGGTCCTAACATGATGTGTCCATACAAATTTACTTAATAAAAAAAGAGGAGAAAAAGGGGATAAATAGGAAAGTTTGAAGTTAAAGTAGCCTTATTTTCATATGATATGGACTCCTATATAAAAGAGACTATGAAAACCATCAGAAAAATCAGAGTTGATAGACTCATTTAGCAAAGTGGCAGGATACATAATTAACATGCAAAGTGAGAATCTCTTTCTCATATGTACTAAATGACAAAGGACAGAGGAAAAAATTCAGGAAATAATCCCATAGGGAAAATAGGTATCAAATAAAATAAAATATTGTAGAATAAATATAAATTCAAGGAAGGGAAGATCTCTGCAATGAAAACTTTATTTTATTTATTTATTAAAGACATAGAGGAGAGAGAGAGAAAGAGAGAGAGAGAGAGAGAGGGTGATAATGGGCACACCAGAGCCTCTAGCCACTGCAAACTAACTCCAGACATGAGCCACCATGAATCTGGCTTACAGGACTCAAGAATTTGAACTGGGGTCCTTAGGGCTTACAGGCATGCCTGCACCAAGCCATCTCTCCAGCCCCAGGAAAACTTTTAAATGCTGAAAAGAAAAAAATGAGGAAGACATCACATCATAAATGGGAGAATATAACGCATGCTTATGCATCGAAAGAATTGAGATCATGAACACTACATCCTACCAAAACTATTTATAAATCTAATGTAATCCCATCTATAAAGATCATTTCCTGCACACAGAAAGAGGACACATTAACAACAATCCTATACTTCACAAGGTAAAACTACCCATGAAAGCCATGAATAATTCTGACTCAAAAATGAATACAGATGGAGGCATTATATTATTTGATTTCAAACTATGTAATATGAAGCATAGTAATAAAAACAGTGGGGTAGCATACAAAACAGACACATAAAATATAGCAATTGTGACCTTATTCTCAGGAGCAGCTTGAATCCCATTCAGAAAATCTTCAGTACAGTACAAGAAATTGCCAAACTGAGAGAAGAGGTGTCTACAGAATGTGAGGAACGTCTGCCAGCTAAGACACATGACTGAGACTACTATATAAAATATACAAATAACTGAAAAAGCTAAACATCAGGCTGAGAGTTCAGAGGCTAAGGCACTTACTTCAGAAAGGCTAATGACCTGGTTCTATCTCTCAGTGCTCACATTTAGCCAGATGCACAGGGAGGCACATGCATCTGAGTTCATTTGCAGTGGCTGGAGCCCTTGGTGCACCCATTTTCTATTTCTCTTCTGATTTTCTCTGCTTGTAAATAAATATTTTATTTTTAAATATTTATATTTATATTTTTTTATAAAAGCTAAACATGAAGAAAATAAAAGCCAATCAAAAATAGTACTAGGGGAGTCTGAGAGATACGGTGGTTAAGGCTGCCGCCTGCCTAAGAATGCCTGTTCAATTCCTCTCCATTTCCTACGCTTAAATAGATGAATGACACAAGGGCGCATTGTTGCACTTCTCCACAAGGGGGCACACATCTGGAATTCATTCATGTGGCTGAAAGGCTGCTTAGTATGCCCATTCTCATTGTTTCTCCCTCTCTCTCTCTCTCTCTCTCTCAAAGAGTAAGAGATAATGAAATCCCACAGTTCTCAACAAGTAAATGTATTATGTATTAATAAAGATTTTTAAATGTGCACAGTATTGTTAGCCATCCAGGAAATGCAAACTAAAATCTAGTTTGAGACTTCATCTTGTTTTTTCATAGTTTTCTATTAAAATATCAAAGGAAAATTGTTGGAAAGAATGTAAAGGATGAGCTACATTCACTGTTGGTGAGGAGAAGGTTGGTGCAGCCAGTATGGAAATCAAGGTGAAGTTTCTCAAAAGCTGAGCACTACTTATGACTCCAACTATACTGACTTGTTTCATGTGTATTCCTTCTATTCACAATATCTAGGAAATGGAACTAGACTTATGTCATGAGCTGACGAATGGACAATGTGAAGATATGGGTACACATACATAATGGAGTTTTATCTATCAAAGAAAAATCAAATTAAGAATTATAAGGAAATGAAAGAAAGGAAAAAGTTCATACTAAAAGTAACTTAGGCTAGAAAGACAAAAGCCTATGCTCTCTAATATGTGGATCCTAGATTTGAATTTTTAGATTGGTGCTGATAAGTTAGATTATCTATACAGAAGAAGAAACTAGAAAGCAGCTAAGTGGAGTGAGGTTTTGGGGTGATAGTGGAACACATGTGCAAGGCATAGGTGGGGCAATAGTGGAAAGGAAAGTTTGCTGGTTGATAAGCAGCTGGTGAGGGGAGAACAGAATTGGTAGGAGAATGAATTAAACAAAAGAGATATGGGTGCTTCATATGGAAACCTGTTATTGAAGAAATTAAATCAAAGCAATGATTTTTATTGTAAAAAGTGCTAAGGTCTCTTATGTGGGTAAATGATGCTATGCCCAGAATCCATAGGTTATTAATAAATTCCTTTGCCAGCAATGAGTTACCTCCTAATGATTCATTAGTTATGGAGGCCATAGAGGCTAAAACAATTTAGACTATTGTCATTACTCTGATTGTTAATGAAAAATTGATGCTTATGTCCCTATTGCTGAAGATACTCACATGGTTCTCTCTGACATAGGGAAATGTTGAAATTGAGCTGGAAGCTTCTTCCTGCCAGAAAGCTTTGTCTACAGCAGGAATATGCAAGCTTCTGGGAGAGAAAATCCATCATTGTCCTAACCCAGCCATGGACTTATGTGGCTCCTACAACTGATGCACCAGGCAGGATATGCACACTGGACAACAGTGGCTTTCTAGTAGATCTGAAAACCCACTTCACAGAAGGGATTTACACCTGTACTCATAAACTTGTGAAAAGTATTTGCCTGGGACATAAGTGATAGGGAGAAACTCCAAATGTGATTATACTAAAGAAGAGTGTGTGAAAACTGCCTTATATGATAATTACATATTAAACAGATAATTATAATTACTGTCTATATTTGTCTTCAGAGATTAGTTTGTTGAAGCCTTGATCCCAGAATATTCTTACAACAATGGGCAATGGTTAATGCACAGATGAACAGCTGGCCAACTGCTGAGAATAAGGAACATTATGTGCTCAGCTTCAAACAGGACATCTAAACTACCCATCCAAGGCTTCACAAATCTTGCAGACAGAGGATGAAGAATGCAGATCAGCAATATGGGGAGAGGGCTGCAAAATGCTGTCATCTTGATACTACCAGGCTAAACTCATGAACTCAGAGGAGCTTCTGTGGTATGTGGCACAAGATTGAGCCTATCAAGATTTCACCATGTATGGGGGGAAGCATAAATGAGAATCAGACTTCCATGTAGGAGATGATATTACAGTTGGGATGCTAGTTTCATCAGCAGGAGACATCAGTAAGTTACCTATACTAATAAAACCTTCTACTCATGATCAAGGTACAACATTTATTTAATTCAAAGAGTTAAAAGGCATCCAAGTTAGATGGGGATTAATGGGCAGTAATGATAGGTAGGGAAAAAGAGAGGACAATGGGGTATAAGATCAAAATATTCATGTACGAAAATAATAAAATCAGAAAAAGTTATAAAACATTTTAATAAGAAAATCAAGTCAAATATTTTGTCATCTAATGGAAAGGATAGAGAATAAAATGTTATTAATGAAGACTGTATGCAGACAAAATATAAAAAGTGAATTTTAACGTGCAGTCCTCGGTCCTGTTCCTGGAGTGGGCATCACAATAGAATCACAGCCCCAAATCACCTTTGATTCTTCCATGTTTAAAAAAATTTTTAGATGGTCCAAGCATTTAAAATCATGCTATCAATAATGCTCCACTCCATTTCCTTTTTTACATTACCTTTGCATTTTTAAAATAGGAATTACAGTGTAAATTGAGGCTAGCATTTATCATAAATACTTATGCCATTCTTTCTATACAGGAACTAATATACACTATGCCAGAATAATCATTCATTTCCCTTTACATTTAAACTCTATTTGGTAGAAAGAAATCACAGTTTCAGATTTTATTGGAGTAAAGATTTCTGCTGTAGGGAATGTTTACTATAATGGCTGCCTGAATGGACACCTCCAGAGGTTGCTCTCCTGCATCTTATCATTAATATCCTCTGGCTAAGTTCATCATTTAAAGAGCTACTTATGGCCATTGTGAAATCATCTACCACAATTGAAAGTCCTATTCAGAAGAAATGTGCTGTTTGGAAGCTGAAATGTGTCATGGTCCTTTGTTCACTGTGAAGACTCATGAGCTTTTGAGTTATATAACAAGCAACAGACCTAAGGAAGACAAAGTGTGTAAAAAGAAAAAACAGTTCCTGTCTGGGGGCTAAGATTAGAGATAGGAATTCAGAAGCAAATGTATCTGTTTCTTTTTCACATTTTTCATCACACACTAGGTAGGTCATCATTTCGAGAGTGCTCTTCTTGGTTCTTTCTGTCCTGGTTCTCCATGGTCTGCTCTGGTGCCAAAAGCTCTAGAAAGGGATCTGTTATAGTTTCATATACCTGAAAGAAAGCATTTGGATGAGACACCCTTCTACTGTACAAAGCAAAGGGAACAAAGCTGGTTTCTTCAGACAGACCTCTGGGTGCGTTGTGCTATAGCAAGCCCAGTGAGAGGAAGTATTGATACAGGATAATTCTGAAATTGCCAGGAAACTTGATATTGCAAATTCAATCTCATTATCATCCCTAATTATAAACTAGCAACTTGCGACTATTTTAGGAAATGTACAACTTCTGGAACAATATTTTTAACATACACTGAATTCTTTCCAGATGTACATCTGTTGCTCAGATTATAGTTCTGAATGCCACCCTTCCCATTGGTCTGCCCTTATGTTTTGTTTGTTGGAGATAGCCTCACACTAGCCCAGGCAGACCTGGAATTCACTACAGTCTCAGGTTGCCTCAAACTCATGGTGATCCTACCTCTGCCTCTGAGTGCTGATTAGCAAAGTCAATACACCAGCCCCCATTGGTCTGTTCCTATGTTGTTTCTCTCTATTTTCATTAATCGGTTCATTCATGTTTTCTTAGGCAACACTACATGTACAAAATAATAGGTTTCAGAATGACAATTTCATATATGTATATAATGTATTTGACCCCTTCCTTGAATATTACCATAGATTTCTAAATAAACCACTTGCAATAGTTTTGCTCATTATTGTTGTCCTTGCCATGTAAATGAATTATCTTTCTGGTTTTTTGATTTATATATGAATAAAAACCATAAGCATCTATTAAAATTTGCTATTCCATTCTAAATATATCTGGCAAAATTCTTCTCCACTACCTCATTCATGACAATATAGCCACTTGTTACTGACTCCAGTCTTAACACCTAATAATGAGCTGTTGATCAGAGAGACCTACAGTTTCAAAAAGAAGACAGACTTATGTCAGGAGCAATTTGATTACACACCAGAGATTACCGGTAAGACCCTACTTCCAAAGACGCCATATGCAGCTGGTAAGAAATATGGAGAGACCTGGCTGGAACCTGACGAGAGGCAGTCCCCAGATAGTTAGCCCATCTAGTGCCAGAAGGTACCATATGAGTTACTGGGGGAAAAAATGGCCAACATATGTTGAGCAACTTGAGATCTGGCTACTCAGAAGCAAAACAACTCCACATGATGCTCACTCAAGTACAATAGTGCCCACAGCCATCAGCGGTAACCAACTGTTCTTGGACTGATAATAGGATTGCCCAGTGGAAAGGAACCAATATCTAGAACTGGAAATGTCAATAATATCCAGATAACAAGTTCACTCCCCAATATCAAGCTCCAGCCAATCTTGGAGTACAAGAGGGCCTACACCAATTAAATTCTCTAAGCTAACAGTGGTTACACCATTTAACTCTGTGCACTTCATTCTACTTTGGAGAATCTGTCTCTTCCTTTCAGATGGGTGCAGTACTGAGGAGAGGAATTATCTATGACGTCATACCTAGGCCCTAGCTGAAACCATAGAGTAATTAGGGAAATAAACAAGAGTGCTGCTTTCTCAGAACCTGATATCAGCACAAGGGGAAGTATAGACATGAGGACGCTCAACTCCTACCAAATCAGAGATCCAGAGACAGAAGCTCCCAAGAGGCCATCACTGATGTAGACTCAAAATGAACCCAACATGGCTCAGGGAATTTGCCAAGGAGGAGTTGATGATTCCTAGAGCCACAAGTTGGGACATTATGTACAGAAACATTGCCTCTTCCACATAACTGATGTCTATTTCCGTAATGCAGGATCCACAATCCTCATGGGGGATCCCTTCAAAGGAGGGCAGGGATGAGGGGTATGATGGTTCCAACATGTGCTGCTTACATAATGAGTATGTACATAACTACAAAAATATGACTCCAGTCCGTATGCTTAAAAACAACAGCATTTTCTAGAGATAATTTTAATTGCATATCATCAGTTTATAGTCTGATCTTTATATTTTGCAAAAAAAATATGTATATCTATATATGACTAAGTTAAGAACACTCTGAAATTTATAATACCCTAAGTATTGTTCAAAGTAGTTTGTTTATTTTCCAATTTAGTTCCTTACATCAATGAGATAATGCCACATTATCTTAACCTCTTCTGAGGATGGAAAGTTTCTATGTCTGATGTTTGTGCAGATCCTCCAGGTAATAAATTACATCAGTTTGCTCTCTTTGGCTAGGTTATTTCTTCTGACAGAGAGATACCTAAAGAGAAGCTTTGTATTTTCTAAAGCACTATGCCTAAAGTAGTGGCTTGTAGATAATTAAAGGTACAAATTGAATAAACAAGTACAAACAGTAACTTCAGTTTTTTTTTTTTTTTTTCTCTGCCTCTGAAATATATATATATATATATATATATATATATATATATATATATATATATATATATATATATATTTAAAGGAAAACAGTAAACAAGAAGACAGCTCCATTGCTTTCCTGGGAATACTGTACCATGCCTTACTACAGAAAAAAAAAAAAACTGGTTACTGTTTGTACTTGTTTATTCAATTTGTTACCTTTAATTATCTCCTTAAGCCACTACTTGGGCATGGTGCTTCAGAAAATACAAAGTTTCTTAGGTGTCCTCTGTCCAGAGAAATAACCTGGCCAAAGAGAGCAAACTAGAGCAGCAATTTATTACCTGGAGGATCTGCACAACATCAGACATAGAAACTTTCCATCCTCAGAAGAGGTTAAGATAATATTGACATTATCTCCCTTGATGAGTAAATCCAAATTGGAAAATAAGCAAACTACTTTGAACAGCTCATGGGGTATTGTAAATTTCATGTTCTTAACTTAGTCATGTATATAGGATATACATATTTTAAATATGTGATCTGACTATAAACTGATGATATGCAATTAAGAGTATCTCTAGAAAATGCTGTTGTTTGCTTGTAATGGACTGGAGTCATATTTTTTATTAGTTATGTACATACTCCACATGTAAGCAGCACATGCTGGAAATCCATCCTTACCTCATCCCTGCTCTCCTTGAAGGGATCCCCATGAGGATTGTGGATCCTGCACATGCAAATAGACATCAGTTATGTGGAAGAGGTAATGTTTCTGCAATGCAATGTCCAACTTGTGGCTCTAGGAATCATCCTAACCTCCTTGGCAAATTCCCTGAGCCATGTTGGGTTCATTTTAGGTCTACATCAGTGATGGCCTCTTGGGAGCTTCTGTGTCTCTGGATCTCTGATTTGGTAGGAGTTGAGGCCCTCTGTGTCTACTCTCTTCCCCTTGTTGATATCAGGTTCACCAAGAAAGCAGCACTCTTGTTTATTTCCTAATTACTCTATGGTTTCCAGCTAGCCCTGTGAAGGCCATGGGCTAAATTCTCCTCAGGTACTGCACCCATCTGAAAAGGAAGAGCAGATTCTCCAAAGTAGAATGAAGTACAGGTTGTCGGTGTAACCACTGTTAGCTTAGAGAGAATTTAATTGGTAGGCCCTTGTACTCCAAGATTGGCTGGAGCTTGATATTGGGGAGGAACTTGTTATCTGGATATTATCTGACTTGTTTCAGTTCTAGATATTGTCTCCTTCTTTCCACTGAGCAAATCTGTTTACCAGTCCAAGAATGTTGGTTACCATGATGGCTGTGGGCCACTATTGTACTCTGGGTGAGCACTTTCATGAGTTGTTTGCTTCTAGCTAGGATTCAAGTTGCTCCAACATATGTTGGCCATTTTCCCCAGTAACTCAAGTGTAGTACCTTCTCGGCACTAGATGTAATAATCATCTGTGGACTGCCTCATTCCAGGTTCCAGCTAGGTCTCTCCATGTTCTTACCAACTGCATATAAGCTCTGAAGCAGGGTCTTACCATTAATCTCTGTGTAATCATCATACCTGACATAAGTCTGTCTTCTTTTGGAAACCTGTGGGTCTCTCTGATCAACAGCTCATTGTGGTGTTAAGACTGGTCACTTAATAAGTGGCTATATTGTCATGAATGAGGCAGTGGAGAAGAATTTTGAATATTTGGGAATGGAATAACTAATTTATATTTGAAGCATGGTTTTATTCAGCATATAAATCAAAAAAACTAGAAAAGGTAATTTGCTTATACATAAAGGACAAATAATAATGAGCAAAAACTATTGCAAGTGGCTTGTCTAGAAATCTATGGTAATATTCCAAGAAGGGAAATAAAATACATTATATACATATATGAAGTTGTCATTCTGAAACCTATTATTTTGTACATATAGTATTTGCTAAGAAAATATGAATGAACTGATTAATGAAAAATAAAGAGAGGAAATAAATATAGGAACAGACTAAGGGGGCTGGGTGCAGGACGACACCTTTAATCCAGCACTCAAGAGGCAGAGGTAGGATCACCAAGGAGTTTGAGGCACCTGAGACTATAGTGAATTCTCAGGTCTGCCTGGGCGGTGTGGGAGGCCCTATCTCAACAAACCAAACATAAGGCAGACCAATGGGAAAGGTGGTATCCAGGTCCTGCAATCTCAGAGCAACAAGATGCCATCTGGTGCACCCAGTGTATGTTTAAAAATATTGTTCAGTTGTCCTTACTTCTAAAAATAGTCATAAGAAGGTTATTTATAATTAGGGATGATAATGAGATTGAATTTGTACATCAAGTTTCCTGGCAATTTGTGAATTTATCCTGCATCATGCCTCCTCACTGAGCTTGCTACTAACACCCAGAGGTCTGTCTGAGAAAACCAGCTTGTTCCCTTTGCTTGGCCACAGGAGAAGGGGTGTCTCATCCAAATGCTTCTTCTCAGGTATGTGAAACTCTGTGAATCCTTTTTCTCAGGAAGCTTTGGCACCAGAGCAGAATACATGGAGAACCAGGACAGAAAGAACCAAGAAAGAGCACTCAGAAATGATGACCTACCTGGTAGGTGTGATAGAAAATGAAAAAGAAACAGATACATTGGTTTGAATTCCTATCTCTAATCTTAGCCCCAGACAAAGGAACTGTTTTCTTTACACACTTTGTCTTCCTTAGGTCTGCTAAGACAGTGTTGCTTATTTTATAACTCAAAAGCTTCAGAGTCTTCTACAGGAACAAAGGGACTATGGTCATTCAGCTTCAAACAGTACATTTCTTCTGAATAGACTTCAGCTGTGGTAGAGTGATTTCACAATGGCTATAGTAGCTCTGCAAATGATGTAAGACATACCTTCAGAGTGATATTAATGATAAGATGTATGTGGAGAACAACCCCCTGGAGGTGTCCATTCAGGCAGCCATTGGTAAGTGGATCTTATTCCCTACAGCAGGAAATCTTTTACTCCAATAAAATCTGTGAATTGTGATTTTTCTGGAAATAGGGGATTAACAAAAAGGGAAATAGATGATTATTCCACAAGCATAGTGTATTAGTTCCTGTATGAAAAGAATGGCATAAGTATTATGATAGTGTTCAGCTCTCAATTTATACTGTAATTCTATTTAAATGCAAAGGTAAATGTAAAAGGAAACAGAGTGGAGCATTATTGATAGCATGATTTTAAATGCTTAGGACTATCAAAATTTTTTTAAAACATGGAAGAATCAAAGGTGAATGGGGCTGTGATTCTGGACAGATGCCCACTAGAACAGGACTTGAGGACTGCATTCAAAATTCACTTTTTATATTTTGTCTGCATACAGTCTTCATTAATAACATTTTATTCTCTATCCTTTTCTAATAGATGACAAAATATTTGACTTGATTTTTTCTTATTAAAATGTTTTGTAACTTTTTCCAGTTTTGATATTTTCAGATATGAATATTTTGATCTTATACCTCTAAATTGTCCTCTCTTTCCCCTACGATCCATTACTACCATTAATCCCCATCTAACTTGGATGCCTTTAACTTCTTTGAATTAAATAAATGTTGCTTTGCATGATCATGGGTAGAAGGTTATTTAGTATGGGTAACTTACTAGTGTCTACATCATTGATAAAATTGCATCCCAACTATTAATATCATCTCCTACATGGGGAAGTCTGGGTCTCATTTATGCTTCCCATACATGGTGAAATCTTGATAGGCTCAATCTTGTGCCACATACCAGCTCCTCTGAGTTCAAGTGAGTTTAATAGCTGGTAGTATCAAGATGACAGCATTTTGCAGCCCTCCTCCCCATATTGTTGATCTTACATTCTTCCATCCTCCTGTCTGCAAGATTTGTAGTTTCCTGATAGGGTGTGTTTAGATGTCCTGTTTGAAGCTGAGCACATAATGGTCACTATTCTCAGCAGCTGGCCAGCTGTTCATCTGTGCATTAACCATTGCCCATTGTTGTAAGAATATTTCAGATCAAGGCTTCAACAGAATCCACCCTAAGACAAATATGACATTAATTATAATTATCTGTTTAATATGTAATTATCATATAAGGCAGTTTGCCACACTCTTCTTTAGTATAATCACACTCTGGAGGTTTCTCCATTTACTTATGTCCCCAGGCAAATGCTTTCTTACCAAGTTTATAGTACCAGGTATGAAATCCCTCTGTGAAGTGGGTTTCAGATCTACTGAGAAAGCCACTGTCCAGTGTGCTATCCTGCCTGGTGCATCAGTTGTGGAATACATAGAGTCCATAGCTGCTAGGGATATTGATGGATTTTTCTCTCCCAGAAGCTTCTGCACATTCCTGCTATGAACAAAGCTTGGCAGGGAGGCCCCAGCTCAATTCCAGCTTAATTTCCCTATGTCCTGCAAGAGAACCATGTGGTATCTTCAGCAATAGGGACATAACATCAAGTTTCTATTAATAATCAAGAGTAATGACAATAGTCTAAATTGTTTTAGCCTCTATAGCCTCCATAACTAATGAATCATTAGGAGGCATCTCATTGCTGGCAAAGGAATTTATTAATAACCTCTATGGATTCTGGGCAGCATCATTTACCCACATAGAGACCTTATAATTTTTACAATAAAAATGTTAACTTTGATTTAATTTCTTCAGCAGGTTTCATATGGCTTACCCATATCTCTTTGTTTAATCTATCTCCTACCAATTTGGTTCTCCTCACTGACACCAAAATCCCATCAAACCAGCTTAACTTCTTTCCTCTTTCACTATTGCCCACCTATACATGCACACCCTATGTGTTCCACTATCACCCCAAAACCTCACTCCATGGCTGCTTTGTTTTTCTGTATATAATCTAACTTATCAGCACTAATCTAAAATTCAAATCTAGGATCCTACATATTAGAGAACACAGCTTTTTGTCTTTCTAGCCTAAGCTACTTAACTCCAGTATGAACTTTTCCTTTTCTTTTCATTTTTATATAATTTCTTTAATTTGATTTTTCTTTTACAGTAGATAAACCCATTATGTATGTGTACCATATCTTCATTGTCCATTCACAGCTCATGAGTATAGTCTGTCTCATTTCCTAGATATTGTGAATAGAGGCTGAATACATTATTACCTAGAATCAGTATAGCTGGGTCATAAGTAATCCATTTAGCTTTTGAGAAACTTCCACCTTTGATTTCCATAATGGCTGCACCAGCTTGTACTCTCACCAACAGTGAACATGGCTGCATCCTTCCCACACTCTCCAACAATCTTCCTTTGATATTTTAAATGAAAACTATTATGAAAAAACAAGATGAAGTCTTAAAACTAGTTTTAGTTTGCATTTCCTGATGGCTGGGCCAATACTGTACATTTAAAAATCTTTATTAGCTATGTGCATTTACTTGTTTGAGAACTGTTAGGTTTCATTGTCTATTTTTCTTTGAGAGAGAGAGAGAGAGAGAGAGAGAGAGGAGAAGTTCAAATGAGAATGGGCATGCTAGCAGCCTTTCAGCCACTGTGAATGAATCCTAGATGCATGTGCCCTTGTGGAAAGTGCAACAATGCGCTTGTAATATTTACATCTGAAGGTTAAACGAGGGAAATGAGAATTGAACAGGCATTCTTAGGGCTTGAAGGCAGCAGCCTTAATCCACTCAAGCCATCTCTCCAGACCTAATTGCCTATTTTGATTGGCTTTTATTTTCTTCTATGTTTAGCTTTTTATAAAAAAATATAAATATAAATATTTAAAAATAAAAATATTTATTTACAAGCAGAGTCAGAAGAGAAATAGAAAGAATGGGTGCAACTAGGCTCCAGCCACTGCAAATGAACTCCAGATGGCTGTGCCTCCCCTGTGCATCTGGCTTCATGTGAGCACTGGGAATAGGAACCCAGGTCATTAGCCTTCTGGTAAGGGCTCTTGTGCCTCTGAACCATCCTCCAGCCTGATGTTTAGCTTTTTCTAGTTATTTGTATATTTTATATATTAGTCCTCAGTCATGTCTTAGCTGGCAGAACGTTCCTTACATCTCTGTGGGCCACCTCTTCTCAGTTGGCAAATTTCTCAAAGGTACTAGATTTCTGAATGGGATTCAAGCTGCTCCTGGAAATAAGGTCACAATTGCTATATTTGTGTCTGTTTTTGTGTACTAATTTCAATGTTTTTTATTACTATGCTTCTGTACTATAGTTTGAAATCAAATAATATAATGCCTGTATCTGTATTCATTTTTGGGTCAGAATATTCTGGCTTTCTATGGGTGTCAGTTTTACCTTGTGAAGTATAGGATTGTTGTTAATGTGTCCTCTTTCTGTGCAGAAATGATCTTTATGAATGGGATTACAATGAATTTATAAAGAGGTTTTGGTAGGATGTAGTGTTCATGATCTCACTCCTTTCTGGCGATAAGTATGGTATATTTTCCCATTTTATGATGTGATGTCTCTCATTTTTTTTTCTTTCAGCATTTTAAAGTTTTCACTGGGCTGAGAGATGGCTTAGCAGTTAAGGTACATGCCTGTGAAGCCTGGCGACCGGGTTCAATTCTTTCAGGTCCTATGTAGTTGGGATTCATGGTGGCTCATGTGTCTGGAGTTATTTGCAGTGGCTAGGAGGCTCCTGTGTGCCTACTATCACCCTCTCTCTCTCTCTCTTTCTCTCTCCTATGTCTTTAATAAATAATAAAATAAAGTTTTCTATTGCAGATCTTCACTTCCTTGGTTATGTTTATTCTACACATTTTATTTTGTTTGATACTATTTTCTATGGATTATTTCCCTGAATTTTTCTCTGTCACTTTGTCATTGGTATATATGAGAAAGTTACTCACTTTTGCATGTTAATTATGTATCCTACACTTTACAAATGAGTCTATCAACTCTGATTTTTCTGATGGTTTCTATAGTCTCTTTTATATAGAATCATATCATAAGGAAAATAAGGCTACTTTAACTTCAAACTTTCCTATTTGTATCCCCTTTTTCTCCTCTTTTTATTATAGAAAATTTGTATGGACACATCATGTTAGACCATCATTTCCCTCTCCTCTCGCCTCCATTGCACTGAGGCCCACTTCCAGTGGGATTGCTGGTATTTTGTGTCACTTACTTGCTTCTCTCATCTATTGATATAGCTCAGGACTTCAAACACTATTGAATAGAGGAGTCAGTGAACACCCTTATCTTCCTTATATCATTGAGGTTGTTTCCAGTATTCCATTTAGCATGGTGTTTTCTTCCTGATTATGAAAAATGGGTGGGAAATTCTTTTCTTTATTTTAACATAACATCTACTGTGAGTGTGCCATATATAGTTTTTATTTGAATAGTGTTCCATACTTCCTACTTTTCCCCAGGATCTTTCCTATTATGGCATACTGGACTTGTTGACCTTTGCTGTACTCAATGGAGATGACTGCGTGATTTTTATCTTTAATTTTTTTATATAGTGTGTTAAATTTTGCATGTTGAACTAACCTGCATCCTGGTATGGAAGTCCATTTTGCTGTGATGGATATTCTTTAGTGTGTTATTGAATTTAGGTTACATAAATCTTGTTGAGAGTTTTAAATGTCTATGTTCATTGGGGAAATTTGTCTGTATTTTTCATTTCTATTGTGTCTTTATCTGTATTAGGCATTGGCTATAATACTGTTTTTAAGAAGAATGGAAGTGTTTTCCTCTTCCATTTTGTGGAACAACTTTGAAGTGTTAATAGGTTAGATATCAAATTTTGATAGCATTGATGTTAGAATCCATCTGGTTCTAAATTTTTTTGAGGTGGAAAATTTTAATTCTGAGCTGTTTGTAGTTGATAGAAGTACATTGAGACATTTAAGATTTATATTTGTGTGGTTATCTGTCTTGTAGTTTTTCAATTTCTTCTAGGTTTTCTAGCTATGGAAATGTAAGTATTCAAAATATTTTCTAATGCTGTTATGGATTTTATTTGCATCTGTTATAACAACTCCTCTTTGTTTTTATTTTGTTAATTTGGATATTCTCTGATTTTATTAGCTTGACTAAGGGTTTATCAATCTTATTTACTTTTGCCAAAGAAATAATTCTTTATTTAATTAACATTAATTAATTTTTGGTTCTGATTGGCTTCCTGTTGCTTTTCTTATTTCTTGGATTGATAATTAGGTTGATTGGGGACTTAAATTTTTTACATGAATACTTATTATATCACCTTTCCTTAGAAATGCCTTAGATATATCCAGAAGACCTTGTAGTGATGGGTGTCATTTTCCATTGTTTCTATGAATTTCAACTTACCTCGATTCCTTCCAATAATCCATTGTTGATTCAAATGTGTGTTGCTTTAAGCTCCAGAATTTGTTTCTTTTAAATTTTCTTTATTTCTAATTTTATTCTGCTGTGTTCTGATAGGAAATAGGGTATTATTTCAACATGTTTGTATTTGTCATGGTTTGTTTTGTGGTCTATAATGTGGCCTATTTTAGAGAAAGTTTATAATCTAACAAAGATTATTAATTACCTTAGTGAAATACACTGTACATATCTGGAAGTACATTTGATCTGTATAGTTTCTAGCTTGAAGTTCCTTCCTGATTTCCCACTGAGTCTGTACGATCTAAGTATGAGAATGGAGCATTGAAGTCACCCATTACTATTGTGTCTGGAGTTATCTAGTTATATCTAGTATAGTTTTTGTGACCACTAACCAGAAAAAGGATGAAGGAGATAAACACAGAGAAATAGAGAACAACTCCTACTGCCAGATATCCAGAGACAAGGAGGCTCCAAACCTCATCACTGAAGTAGAACTAAAATGATCCCAGTGTGGCCTAGGAAATTCATGGAAGAAGCAAGGAAAGAATGTTAGAGCCACACAAGTTGGGGCATTATGCACAGAGACTCTGGGCCATCCTCTCTTAACCTTGACTACCCCCAATGCATGACCCTCATTCCCATTGATGAGGTCCTTTGAAGAGCTAAATGAAAAAATCACAAATGTCTATATTCACAGAGATAAACATTTAACCAAAGAAATATAAAGATAATTAGTGATATTTTAATCAGATGTCTCTAATAAACTCGTATGTTCTGAATTCCTGTCTCTACAGTAATTTTAGGTATGTTTCTGGAGGCCAGCTTAGGGATATTATAGCAAGTTCCTCTGGCTAGAATTTGGCCTACTTTCCGCTGTTATTTCCACCCACATGGCAAGAAGGTGATATCCATCCTTGCTCATGCCATACTTTCCTGTCTATCAATGCAGGCTTCCCTTGAGACTCTAAACCAAAATAAAAGTTTCCTCCTATCAGCTACTCTGTTTGATGCTTTTTCAGCAGTCAGAAGCTAACTATAATAAATTCCTTTGTTGAATTCATGAGAACCCCACATTTCCACAGTATAAGCTATCAAAATAAAAACATGATAAAAAATATATTTAAAATGAAAACTTTTAAAATTTATTTTATTATATAGAGAGGGATTGAGAATATCAGGAAGAAAAGGTAAATACAGGAAAGGATGACTGTTATTGGCTTTAATGGCATCTTAATTTTAGTAGGTTACATCTGTATGGAAGAAAGATGTATATAGTAACATTATTTTCTTCTGCCTTAATTAGTATTTGATCCTGACTCTTCCTGTGAAGGATTAAAAATAAGTGGATCTGACTATATTTAGAATAGAAGGACTAGACTTCTTTTTCAATGAAAAGAATGAAAAGAATATGATATTATGAAATTGTCTTTTTATATTTTTATAAAACATTCCTCATAAACACTTAGTATTTTTAAAATAGTTTTATTCTGTTCCATTGTTCATTTTAAAACAACAAATAAGGAAAATATGTATTCATTCTTTTGGACTGTGTCCTGTGGTTGACAGTGAATAGTTAGGGCAATAGTAAAAGTTTCATGCGGTTCTGTGAAAATGTACATAATATTTTGCCATGACATCAAAATTGTTCATGATCACCCCAAATGTGTCTCCTCTATCTAAAATATGTGAAGCAATCCCTTCTAATATTTGTACATGTATATATTGTATATGCAGACTATTACTACTTACAAATAATAGAATAATCAATTGGGGAGTCACATTTTCTAAAAGGAAATGAGGAATGTAATTTAGAGTACATAAATCATACAGATCCTGTTCCTAAACTGAAATGTAGCCAAAATAATTCATTAGCAAACATCTGCATCACATCTCTCCTGCCTGTGACTGTTTCATCACTAATCTCTGAACCAAAAACATTTATTTCTAAATCTTAGCAATTGGCAAAATGTCTGGTATAGTTTGTACTTACCATTTCCCCTTGTATTGCAATCAAAGGAAATTAAGTTTGGCAAATGGGGTTTCTTACTTATGATGTAGTTACTACTATGGGATTCAGGTTTAAAATATTGTTATATTTATATACTCTTATTTTAATATTAGAACTTACTTTCTTTTGGCCTAGTATAAATAAGCTTTCGTTATATAGCAATTAGCACTAAATCCTTTGTGATTTTAAACAGCCACATATTTCTCATAATTTGTGCATATTGACAGTCCTTCCTGTATGGACTAGCTTGGGATGAGGGGGGCTCTGGTTGGCAATATCTTGATCTGGGGGTCTCACCTGCACATTCTGTTCCAAGTGGCTTCTTATCCTTTACTAGGCCAGCTGGACTTCTGCACATCATTATCCCAAATTTATAAAAATGTCAAGGAAAGTTAGCCATAGTATTAAAGACCTTAAAACCTTGTCCTGCTATCATATTTCCTGTGTCCAATGCCAATTGCACACAAATGAGATCTACTTTCAGAAATTCATTGTCAAGGACACAGGCACAGGGTGACTATGAACCACAAGGTTGGAGATAACTTCATCAATCCCATACTTTAATAAATTCCATGCTTCAGGTTTGACATTGAACCTTGCATCAAAACACAGAATTCTGACATCCACACCAATTTTATTGTTACTTATTGATTTCATTATACAATTACAAATTGCTCCAAGTTGGCACTGTGTTTTATACTTAACTCTTTTTAGCCTCTCATTTCCTGTTCATACTTTACTGGTGTTCATGATCATGATTTCCTTTTTCCTTCTATCTAAGCATCTTGGTTGATGTTCTGTTTTCATATTTATTGCCAATTATTTGAGAATTTATAATTTATTACTCTAATCTTAGTTTATTTAAAATTATATAGCTTTAGTGGTGTACAAATATCCTTGATTGTTCTCTCAATGCTTTAAGATATCTTTCCTTCCTGCCATCTATTTCAATTAAAAGACTAAATCAGAGCCAGGCGTGGTGGCACACCTTTAATCCCAGCACTAGGAAGGAGGAGGTTCACTGTGACTTTGAGCCACCCTGAGACTACATAGTTAATTCCAGGTCAGCCTGACCAGGAGTGAAACCCTACCCCTGAAAACCAAATAAAATAAAGCAAAAATAAATAAAAATAAAGACCAAATCAGAGAGACTCAAAGATATAGCTCTACGACATTCTCTTTATGCCATTTTATTCTTTATAGCAATATGTAAATATATTCATTTATGTTATGTTTTTACTTCCTTACTTTAAATGGTATACAATAGTATTTCTAAATCAGTTGATAAAATAATTAAATTCATCTAGTTTGGTAGTCTCTAGTCTGAAATGCCCAATACCATAGGCACACAAACAATCAGTTAGTATCCAGAAACAAACCATCAGGTAACCATCCAGAAAGCAAGGTTAATTAACAGGGTCTCCTAAGATGGCCCCTGATCTATGGGCCCATGTTTACTCTGAGTACAGCCTGTGCTATAAGAACTCTTACAGGCCTTCAGATATCAGTGCCATGTAATAACAAGCAATGTCTCACTGAAGAGCCTATTTAATTTTATTTCATTAGCAATAAATGAGCATTTTTTTTCAAAAGAACTCTCTGAAACAGACTGTTTAGGCTTGCACTGTGGCAAGCTAAGAGGCTGATAGATGGGCGGCTAGTAATTTATTTCTTAGGATAACATTCCTATTTTCTTACCTCAAGATCCTGTTTTTATATTTCACAAGTGAAAGACACTCATGTTTCTCTGTTCTTCATTCTGAGCAATTTGTAACTCTCCAGAGAGATTAATATATAAAAGTTCTTAGATACAAGTAAATAAAAGTTAGGAGGGAGGAAGAAAGGAAAGGAGGGAGAAAAAGATGCTACACAGATTTTCAGAATATTTCTGCATTAAAACTATTGAATAATAATTTAGGATATGATCATTAATATGGTATGAAAGATACCCTTGTCTAGGTTATAATAAATGGGGACAGACACTAAACTATGACAATAAATACCAAGATATATGATACCTAATGTATGATACCATATACATATTGCATTAAGAATGATTAAACATTTTAATGTTTTTTCATAACTAGGATTTATGAATTTTATGGCATGCTACATGGACATAGTATTGATAGAAATCAGGAGCAAGGCAGTCTTCATTTTGCATGATGTTAGCAAGGTCACATGCCCAAGCAAAGAAAACAAAATACCCATGCCCAGGCAAACCCTAGTAACATCTTGTGGGCACAACCTACAGGATGTCCTAACAGAGTACCCAGGATTCACAACTGATAGGGAGGCCTTGGGAGTACTAATTGGCAGTCCCAATGAGGAAAAATACTCATTATTTCAGGCAAGAAGGCTGAGCTACTTCCTCCTTTCTAGTGTGATGTCTAAAAGGAAAAGGGAACAAGACCTAGACCTAATTGAGCACCTAATCAGACAAGTAGACTTTTCTCAGATCAACTGTAGTACTTTTTCTGCTCTCCAATCTAAAAAAAAAAAAAATCTTAATAAGGGGCTGGAGAAATACTAGTGATTACAGCTCATCTGTGAAGCCTGGTTGATCCAGGTTTGATCCTCCAGAACCATATAAACTAGATCTACAAGTGTGAGGCATAATGCATCTGGAGTTCATCGGCAGGGCTAGAAGTCCATGCCCAGTTTCTGTTTATCTACCTCTTTCTCCTCAAATAAATAAGTAAAGATAAAAATTTAAAAAAAAAACTTAAATAATGTTTTATCTTG
Organism: Orientallactaga sibirica; assembly: GCA_036365145.1. Taxonomy (NCBI): domain Eukaryota; kingdom Metazoa; phylum Chordata; class Mammalia; order Rodentia; family Dipodidae; genus Orientallactaga; species Orientallactaga sibirica. The sequence goes on from JAEOAD010001913.1 coordinate 25,686, forward strand.
TTTAACTTAATTTTGAATCCTCTGCTTAAAGAACTGTTACTTTCTCATTCCTCAATAAAACTTTGATTCCCACCCCATGCCCCCTTTTCTGCCTGTGTTTGATATGGACACAGAATTGGTAACCATACTCACTAGACTGTAAATACTAAGGGAGATGATACATATGAAGGTTTGGCCAGTGTCCATGTAGATTTAGATGCATTAATTTAAATTTTCATGGTACACTTACTTCACCAAATAGGACGTATTTTATTCCTTTACTATCCAAATTACTTGGCATTTAGGTAGTCAGTATTTGTTTAAGTAAACCGTGAAGACTAAAAGCACTCTAAATTCTCCTATAATTTGTTGCTTTCCCACTTCGTCTACCAATCCTTGAACTTACATATATTTTATATAATCAATTTTATTGTTTTATATTTTATTTTAAGATTTTATTTATTTATTTTAGAGAGAGAGAAAATAGATAGAGAGAGAGAGAGAGAGAGAGAGAGAATGGGTGCAATTGTCCTCCAACCACTGCAAACAACCCCAGATGCATGCGCCCACTTGTGCATCTGGCTCTACCTGGATCCTGAGAACTGAACCAGATCCTTTGGCTTTGCAGTGCAAATCTTAACAGCTAAGCCATCTATCCAGCCTTTGTTTTATATTTCTCTTATTAGAGGTAAATTTACTTTTTAACCGCTGAAAGAACAGACAAAACATCCGAGAAGGATTTGTGTATATCTATACTATGGAACCTCTATGTAGCATAAGGAAAGATGAAATAATGAAATTTGAAAAATGGTCTAACATGGAACAGATCATCTCAGTGAGCTCACTGAATCACAAAGTTAATCGCCACATGGTCTCATTCATTTGTGGTCTTAACTTGAACCTACTCTGAGATGCTGGGACAACCTAATGGGCAATTCTGAGGACCAGACACAGATGGTGGATGGGGGAAGGGTAAGAGGAGGGAGGAGAAGGTGGAGGTAAGGGGGATACAAATACGGACCCAAAAGGAAATGGTACTATAAAATGCTATGCTGAACAACAACAGGCTGCCAAAACACATCCTCAGTGCAGGCCCACAGAGGGAACACCTGAACCACAGGAAACTGGGAGAGAACATCATGAAGATAAAAATCTTCCTAAGGTTTCTTCTTCTCTATCCCTCTCCTCATTCTCCTCTCCTCTCTATACTCACTTATCTTATAATATCTATCTTTTCTTTCCTCACCTTCCTTGGCACTGACTTATAACTCCCAGTACCAGCACAGGGTTAACTTTCTCACAATGAGCTGTTGGATCCAAGACAATCACAAGGTTTCTCAAAAGACAGATTTCTGTCAGAGTTCTTGATGACCCACCAAAGGTTACGGTAAGACTCATTGCTGAAGACAGCATAATGCATGAGACAAAATATGTAGAGAGAGACCTGCTGGAATCTGAAGAGGGTCAATCCTCAGACAGTTAGCTAGTCTGTTGCCAGAGGGTGCTACACGAAAGTGACTGGGGAAAATGACCAACTTCTGTCCAAATAACTCAGAGTTTAAGCTACCCAGCAGGAAACAACATGACACAATGCTCAAACAAGTGCAGTAGTGGCACACAGCCATGGCGTGGTAATTCAACCGCTTTGATCGGCTAATAGATCTGTTCAGTGAATGGAACTCATAGCTGGAACTGGGAAATAGGTCAAAACTATGTACAAAAAATGAGCCCAATCTCCAAGATCAAGCTCACCAAATGCGACTAGAAGAGGGCCTACATATGTAAAATTCTCTCTAAATAATTCATGTCTATTCCATCTATCTAGTACTAACTTCTCTCTCCGTTGGAGAATTTGCTTATCTTTAAGGGGATGGATGACTAACCTGAAGGAAGGACCAGCCTAATACACCTCACCAGGGCACCAGCTGAAACCATGGGAGTAATGCAGGAAGGGCAAGAGCATAGCTTTCTTGGTGAACACACCAGAAAAAGCTGAAGGAGATAAACACAGAGAATATCCAACTCCTACTAAGCCGATATCCAGAGACACAGAGGCCCAAAACCTTATCACTTAAGTAGAACTTAAAATGATCCCAACATGGCTCAGAAAATTCTCAGAAGAGGGGTTGGAAAGAATGTTAGAGCCTACAAGTTGAGTCATTGCGCCAAAGACTTGGGCCTATCCCCATAATTTTTGCCTACTCTCACAGTGCGTGGACCCGTGATTCCCCCACTGATGAGGGTCCCTTTGGAGGGGGAGGACAGGAGGAGGATAATGGAGTCACCAATATGAATGTAAAATTAAAACATAATAAATAAAATAATAAATTATTTTAAAAACCATTAATCTAAGCAGTTTATCTCAATTAAATGTATTTGTAGTTTTAAATGTCATCGCAGTGCAAATCATAAAGACACAAAGTGCCTTCATATGGGTAAAAGTTTAGTGTTTTATCTGAGAATGTCCTAGTTGGGGCAAGCTCACCAAGTAAGTTAATACAGATCAGTTGAGCCACTGGCAGTCATTGTCCCAACCTCAGTTCTTCCAGAGCTCATTAAGTAGCGTTACCTTCTCCACATCTTAAGGGACAGCCCAGTGCTATAGTCTTACAAGATGCTCATCTCATTATCAGACTACACAGTTTCTAATGAAGTTCTACCGTCTGACTGCAGATTCGACACGTGAAGAGATTTTGAGTCTGATTTGGCCATATTGTCTGAGAGAAGTAGCACTTCACTTTTGAATAACTTGTATTTTATTATAGTTACCTGAATATTAATGATAAAACATGCCTGACTCTTTGCAACAATCTGCAGAAAATAGATGTGTGGGGGTTCCTTCTTTTATGGAGGATCAGTTTTGAGGATAAAATCACATATGAAATGGTCACTTCCAGGGTTTAACTTAATGAAAGGTATAAACAGCCCTTGAAGGTATACTCTGAGTTGCTTCGGGCCCTTTTTGATGGGGTTCTTTTTAAAAGGAGAAAGCAGAAAGGAGGACCCACATGTTCTCTGTTGGCTGTTCAGTTATGTATTAAAATATTAAGGATAATTTTTCAAAAATATTGCAGAATTTGCTTATCTATATCATTTTATATCATAAACACCAGAAAGACCTTGCGTCTGGCCACAAAGGATGGCAAGAAATCTAGTCTCAGCTTTAGTAAAACATAGTTGTCATCTATCAGTGTTCTTGACCACTCTTTCCTGTCTGTCCTTGTGTGCTTCCATCATTCTGTCCAAACCTATCCCTCCAACAGACAGCTGTGGTCACATTCATGGTGCTGCAGCCTAACACCCAGATACCAAGCTCGTATAGAATTTCTAAGATAGACTTCAACTCTATGATGGCTATCCATAGCCTGCCCATGCTTCCTGGGTTCTTGGCAAGTTCTTTGATTCATTTGATTTTTGGCAGATTTACTCTACTGACTGCAAAGTCTCTGAGTGGGTCAAATGTATTAGTCAGATGGAACATTTATTCAACTACTCCCTTCCTACTATGTCTGAAGATTAAAGTTTTCAAGATCTGTGTTTAATGTCATGTAAATAAAACAAAAGTGGTTCTGGTACAGTTGAGTTGTAGCTGACATGAAGAATGTAAAGCAAACTTTAGCCTGAGGGGGCCAAATTTCCATTGATTCTAATCTTTCCAAGGAGACATTGTAAAATAATAACACTGACTACTCTCACAGAGCCTGCTCTTTGTACCTTATGTAAAAGTGTCACTAACACTTTCTTAAAGCAAACACTTGGCTCAGACACAAGACACTCTTTCTCAACGGTGACAATCTGGTAAATTATTTCTCTTTAAATGCTCTATGACTACATGTTGGATAAAAGAAATTTCGCTTGGGTACAACTTGAAACTAGCTGCTGTTGCTCATAGACCCTGTTCTGATATGACTAAAAGTCAAGACTGCCACCTGATTTATTCCTTTCAATGAAAAATAATATAGGCTGACATCATTCATTTACAGGTAAGCAATGTTTAAACAGATATATTTAGCAACATTTTGCCTACTAGAAAAAAACTATTTTAAAACAACTCATCATCATGCTCATAAATAATCTACCAAGATCAAAAGGACAGACAATACATTTAAAATAAGGTGAATACTATTGGTATGGCTCCCAGGTTGAATAGATGTGGACTTATTTCCAGCTTTGAGAAATGGAATATCCACAGAATGCCATTCTTTCTTTTTCAGAGAGAAGGTATACTCCACACAATATCCATGCTAATGAAAAACCTCTTATTCACACATATCAAGTTATCATTATATGCTCAATTCATTGTTTTTAGCCTACCCTTTACATTTACTATGGCATGGCTGCAACAAAATCATTTTGACCCCAATTTATTCTGAATGTATAGTATTTACTATGTGATTTTAGACAAAATGTTTTGAGCAACACATACAAGCTTCAGCAACACAAAGATATTTGAAGGCATCTTCTCTATTCATCAGTTTAAGTGTTAATTTAAAATGTATCCTAGATATTGTATGTGCTTTGTCTATCAATATGAACTCCATTGCTTACATATGGAATAAGAGTTTTGTAATTTCAGTTTCTACAAAATATTTGTATACCAAGTAAGCATTGTGAGTACAAATACATGTCTTCATATGACTTCATTCATAAAATATTTAGACAATGAACATGCTAATTACATTTGCACTTACTATTAAGTCAGACACATCTACTCCTGTATATCATATGAAGATAACAACATGCATATGCATCACTCCAAAGTAAAAAGGCTTTAGTTTTGTAATTCTAAAACTTTTTCATACTTTTTAAAATATTCAAAGAGTTTAGCTGGAAACCTCAACAAAGTGTAGTGTTCAAGAAGAGAATAGTGTTTTTATTTCTTTTAGGACACTATTTAGTAAATAAAGATTTTTAAAATATAAAATAATATCTTATCATTTTTGCTGATTCCTGTAAGATGAGCTGGCATTTCATGACCAGCTTCAGGAATGCACTTAACAAGTTGTTGGGTGGAAGAGCTGGTAAATGTAGACAAGTAAATTTTCAGTTGTATAGGCATCTAGAACACACACACACACGCACATATACGATAAGAAAAATACTTATGATGTGTAATGCTGCACAAAAATGCTCCAGATTCAGCAAGCAATGATTCATTTAGCAGGTAGTCATAAAATCAATACGCATGTTTCTTCAGTATAAAATGTAGAAGGCATATAATTGGAATTAGCAATATCAGCTAGCGCGACTAATCATTTTGTATATTTGGTTGTTTCTGAGTCTTTCATCTCAAAACATTTAAAACCTGCTAAATCAAGAGTTGGTCTAAAGCTGATGAAAAGATAAATTTATCTTTTTTAATGTTCTAAAGCTTTCTAAAAATACAGCTGGATTGGATATACAGATAACTCCATTCATGCAAAACATAAAGTACACACACTACCAAGGGATCCTAAGTAACTAGAAATTGACAGACCATAAGCCATATTATAATCAGTCAATTTCAGTACAAAATGGAGCACATACAGCTCATGCAAACACTTTTTGGTTTCGCAACACCATTACTATGATTTTTGTGACCATTAAATGGTCTCAGAAGAGCATTGATTGCTTATGTCAGTGGTTTCTGAATACTCATAGATTTAAAAGTTTAGGATTAACATAGAGAATTGACCCCTAAAACCTTTAGAGTGAAGCCAGAAAATAGGAAGTAAGAGAATATCAAACTATCATTATGGTATGTAGACACATTTATTGTCAGACATTTAACAAAATAATTTGCACTTCTTAGGTGATTTGGCAGTAATGCCAAGGGCCATTAATACAGAAATGTAAATTTGATTTTCTTCAAAGTCAGGATTTTTTCTTGGGTAAGGGAGCAGAAGGCACATGGCATCTCTACATTTTTCTGCCCAGCATAGCAGCTACTGCTTCAATCCATCACAAATCACTTAGTCAGACAAAGAGGTTCCTCCATTCACTTCCTGAAGATAAACAGCAATCACCTTCAGGGAAATTCATGCGCTGCTCGCTTTCTATGTAATATCCATCAAGCAAAATGAGCAATCTGTTCATGCCATGCTACACTGCCACATCAATGAATCCCTTAGATACCCACGGCTGTCACTTGAACATCGTTAGGCAACCACAAATAAAGCTTCAATTTGCCCAATTTTTGGTAAGTGATTTCTTCGGCAATGTCCTATATTACTGTTTAGTTGACTGTGAGGAAATGACTTCATTTTGAAGGTGCTTTGAGAATAAGCAATTAGCACCTACTATATCCCCAAAGCGATTTATGAGGCTCCCTAGACCATTTCATGGGGTCTGAATCACCACACTAGCTCACTAATTCTACTACAAAGAATAAAGGTACAGAAAACAAGGAATTATACAAATGTTAAATTTAATTTTCCTAGGTAGAAAATTTATGTATTGTTCATAAATAATCGTGGTAAAAAATAGTATCTGAAAAATTGAGATTTGTATTTATGTATCATATCATACTGAAAAAGTGACATTAGCTAAATATCTCAATTTGACAAAAGTACTAATGATTAAGATAAAAATAATCTGTGTATCTTGATTTTGGTATTTTAATATGAATCTAATAAAATTAACTCAAATAACCTACAGCATTAATGCAGTCACCTGCAATCTAAATTAAGTGTAATGAATACAAACTAATGTCTAAAAGAATTTCTGGGTGTAGAAATATTATTAATGTAGGATATAGTTTTAAAAATATGTAAAATATATATGAAAAGATTTAAAATCTACTACTGTTGTGGTATAAATATGAAATGTCTCCTATAGTGTCATGTGTTTGATCTGCTGGTTGTACTGTTTGGGAAGGTTGTAGAAATGTTAGAAGGGAGCTAGAAAGATGGCTTAGGAGATAAGGTGTTTGCCTGCAAAGACAACAGATCCCCATTGGACTCTTTCAGAACCCACATAAACCAGATCTCACAAGGGGGTGCATGTGTCTGGAGTTCCTTTGCAGTGGCTGAAGCCCCGGGATGTCCATTCTCTCCTCCCTTTCTCTTTCTCCCCTTCCCCTTTTCTGTCTTCTCAAAATAAAAATAAATAAAAATAAAATATTTTTTTAAAAAGAAACTAGAAGCTAGAAAAGTCACTGGAGGTGTGAGTCATTGGGGGAGGACCTTGAGTATTTAGGAGCCAGTTCCCACTCCCTATGCAGTCCCCCTCTGCTCCTGACTATGGATACAGTATGACCAGCTGTCTGCTGTTGCTGCTACTGCTACCATGCCTGCCCAGCTAGGGGGAACTGTATTCTTGTAATGGTAAACTGAAAAAATAAAATCCCACTCCTAAGCGTTTCTGTCAGAACTATTTGTATATTGTAGAATTATATTTAATACTTTTGATGTGTGTAGTATGT
>JAEOAD010002581.1:0-52087 GCA_036365145.1 Orientallactaga sibirica
TAGATCACACAAACTAGAAAGTTTGAACTTGCTGCACTCAACGTCTTCTTAGAAATTAAACTGATTCCTAAGCAAATTAACTTATTTCACACAGTACAGTGTTCGTTACTGAAGATGTTTCTTTCTAAAGAAACTAGGTTAGAAATGAGACCAATCTACTATGTTGTGCATCTTTTTAGATTACATTTACAAGGAAAGTTTGAACTGGCGGCACTCAACCTTCTTTGTAGGATAGCAACTGGAATTCTAGAACCGAATTAGCTTTTTACACAGGTACAATGTTCGCAATGAAGATGTTTTTTTTCTAACAAAGTGCTTTACCAATGAGGCAAATCTACTAACTGGGACATCTTTTTGAAACACATTAACAGGAAAGTTTGAACTTGCTAAACTCAACCATTAGTAGAAAGTAAACTGATTCCTAGAACCGAATTATCTCATTTCACACAGTACAAAGTTTGTTGGCAATTTAGGTTTGTTTTCTAAAGAAACTACTTTAGAAATGAAGCAAATTTACTAACTTGGACATCTTTTTAGATTACATTAACAAGGAAAGTTTCAACTTGCTAAACTCAACCATCTTCAGAAAGGGAAACTGATTCCTAGAACCGATTAACTTATTTCACACAGTACAGTGTTGGTACTGAAGATATTTGTTTTCTAAAGAAACTAATTTACAAATGTAAAATGACGCAAAATCCAGTAACTTGTACATATTGTTAGATTACACAAACTAGGCAAAGTTTGAACTTGCTGCACTCAACCATCTTCGTAGAAATTAAAACTGATTCCTAGAAGCTTTCTAATTAACTCATTTCACATAGTACAGTGTTCAGTACTGAAGATGTTTGTTTTTAAAGAAACTACTTTAGAAATGAGGCCAATCTACTAAGTTCTGCATATTTTAGATTACATTAACAAGGAAAGTTTGACCTTGCTGCACTCAACCTTCTTTGTAGAAAGCAACTGGATTCCTAGAACCGAAAGAGCTTATTTCACACAGTACAATGTTCGGCAATAAAGATGTTAATTTTCTCAACAAAAAACTAGAATTTACAAATCTTTTAACTTGGCCATCTTTTGATTACATTATAAAGGAAAGTTTTTACTTGCACTCTACCATCTTTGAAGAAAAAACTTATTCTAGAAGCGAGAATTCAGTTATTTCACACAGTACAGTGTTGGTACTGAAGATGTTTCTTTTCTAAAAGAAACTTCTACTTTTGAAATGAGGCGAATCCACTAACTTGTACATCTTGTTAGATTACATTAAACGAGGAAAGTTTGAACTTGCTGCACTCAACCTTCTTCGTAGGAAAGCAAGTGATTCCTAGAATCGAACTAGCTCATTTCACATACTACAGTGTTGTAATGAAGATCTTTGTTTTCTAAACAAACTACTTTATAAATGAGGCCAATCTACTAAGTTGTTCATCTTTTCAGATTACATTAACAAGGAAAGTTTGAACTTGCTTCACACTCAACATTCTTTGTAGGAAAGCAACTGATTCTAGAAGCGGAACTAGCTTATTTCACATAGTACAGTGTTTGATAATGAAGATGTTTGTTTTCTAAACAAACTACTTTAGAAATGAGGCCAATCTACTAAGTTGTGCATCTTTTTAGATTACATTAACAAGGAAAGTTTGAACTTCCTGCACTCAACATTCTTTGTAGGAAAGCAACTGATTCCTAGAACCGAATGAGCTTATTTCACAGTACAATGTTCTGCAATGAAGAGGTTTGTTTCCTCAACAAAGTACTTTATAAATGAGGCAGAATCTTCTAACTTGGCTGGCCATCTTTTACATTATATTAACAAGGAAAGTTTGAACTTGCCTCACTCAAAGTTCTTCGTAGAAATTAAACTGATTCCTAGTTTAATTAACTTATTTCACACAGTACAGTGTTGGTGCTGAAGATGTTTATTTTCTAAAGAAACTACTTTAGAAATGAGGCCAATCCCTACTAAGTTGTGAATGTTTTAGATTACATTAACAATGTAAGTTTGAAGTTGCTGCTCTCAACCTTCTTTGTAGGAAAGCAAGTGATTCCTAGAACCGAATGAGCTTATTTCACAAAGTACAATGTTAGGCTATAAAGATGTTAATTTTTCTCAACAAACTATTTTACAAATGAGGTGACTCTGCTAGCCATCTTTTTAGATTACAGTAACAAGGAAAGTTTGAATTTGCTGCACTCAACCATCTTCGCAGAGAAAGGAACTGATTCCTAGAACCAGATTAACTTATTTCACACAGTACAGTGTTCAGTACTGAAGACGTTTGTTTTCTAAAGACACCACTTTTAGAAACGATGCGAATCCACTAACTTGTACATCTTGTTAGTTTACACAAACGAGGAAAGTTTGAATTTCCTGCACTAATCCTTCTTCGGGAAAGCAAGTGATTTCTAGAACCGAACTAGCTCATTTCACATAGTATAGTGTTGGTAATGAAGATGTTTGTTTTGTAAACAAACTGCTTTAGAAATGAGGCCAATCTACTAAGTTGTGAATCTTTGTAGATTACACTAACAAGGAAAGTTTGAACTTGCTGCACTCAGCCTTCTTCGTAGAAATTAAACTGATTCCAAGAAGGAATTAACTTATTTCACACAGTACAGTGTTTGGTTTTTGAAGATGTTTCTTTTCAAGAAACTACTTTAGAAATGAGGCCAATCTACTAAGTTGTACATCTTTTAGATTACATTAAGAAGGTAAGTTTGAACTTGCTGCACTCAACCTTCTTTGTAGGAAAGCAAGTGATTCCCAGAACCGAATGAGCTTATTTCACACAGTACAATGTTCGGCAATGAAGATGTTTGTTTTCTCAACAAACTATTTTACAAATGAGGTGACTCTGCTAACTTGGCCATCTTTTTAGATTACATTAACAAGGAAAGTTTGAACTTGCTGCACTCAACCTTCTTCGTAGAAAAAACTGATTCCTAGAACCGAATTAACTTATTTCACACAGTACAGTGTTCGGCACTGAAGATGTTTCTTTCTAAAGAAACTACTTTAGAAATGAGGCCAATCTACTAAGTTGTGCATCTTTTAAGATTACATTAACAAGGAAAGTTTGAACTTGCTGCACTCAACCTTCTTTGTAGAAAGCAAGTGATTCCTAGAACCGAATGAGCTTATTTCACACAGTACAATGTTCGGCAATGAAGATGTTAATTTTCTCAACAAACTACTTTACAAATGAGGTGACTCTGAAAACTTGGCCATCTTTTTAGATTACATTAACAAGGAAAGTTTTAACTTTGCATTCAACCATCTTTGTAGGAAGGAAACTGATTCCTAGAACCGAATTAACATATTTCACAGAGTACAGTGTTCACTAATGAAGATGTTTGTTTTATAAGAAACCACTTTAGAAAGGACCCAAATCCACTAACTTGTAAATCTTGTTAGATTACACAAATGAGGAAAGTTTGAACTTGCTGCACTCAACCTTCTTCATAGGAAAGCAAATGATTCCTAGAACCAAACTAGCTCATTTCACATAGTATAGTCTTGGTAATGAAGATGTTTGTTTTTGAAACAAACTACTTTAGAAATGTGGCCAATCTACTAAGTTGTGGAACTTTTCAGATTACATTAACAAGGAAAGTTTGAACTTGCTGCACTCAACCTTCTTTGTAGGAAAGCTACTGATTCCTAGAACCGAATGAGCTTATTTTCAGACACTACAATGATTGGCAATCTAAGATGTTTGTTTTCTCAACAAACTACTTTACAAATGAGACGAATCTACTAACTTCTGGCCATCTTTTTAGATTACATTAACAAAGAAAGTTTGAACTTGCTGCACTCAACCATCTTTGTAGAAATTAAACTGATTCCTAGAAGCTGAATTCACTTATTTCACACAGTACAGTGTTAGGTACTGAAGATGTTTTGTTTTTCTAAAGAAACTAGTTTAGAAATTAGGCGAATCCACTAAGTTGTACATCTTGTTAGATTACACAAACTGGGAAAGTTTGAACTTGCTGCACTCAACCTTCTTTGTAGAAAGCCAGTGATTCCTAGAACGGAACTAGCTTATTTCACACAGTACAGTGTTGGAATGAAGATGTTTGTTTTCAAAACAAACTACTTTAGAAATGAGGCCAATCATCTAAGTTGTGCATCTTTTTAGATTACATTAACAAGGAAAGTTTGAACTTGCTGCACTCAACCTTCTTTGTAGGAAAGCAACTGATTCCTAGAACCGAATGAGCTTATTTCACACAGTACAATGTTCAGCAATAAAGATGTTAATTTTTCTCAACACACTATTTTACAAATGAGGTGACTCTGCTACCTTGGCCATCTTTTAGATTACATTAACAAGGAAAGTTTGAACTTGCTGCACTCAACCATCTTTGTAGGAAAGCAAACTGATTTCTAGAACCTAATTAACTTATTTCACACAGTACAGTGTTCAGTACTGAAGATGTTTGTTTTCTAAAGAAACCATTTAGAAACGACGCGAATCCAATCACTTGTACATCTTGTTAGATTACACAAACTAGGACAGTTTGAACTTGGTACACTCAACCTTCTTTGTAGGAAAGCAAGTGATTCCAAGAACTGAACTAGCTCATTTTACATAGTACAGTGTTCGGTAATTAAGAGGTTTGTTTTCTCAACAAACTACTTTAGAAATGAGGCCAATCTACTAAGTTGTGCATCTTTTTAGATTACATTACTAGAAGGAAAGTTTGAACTTGCTGCACTCAACATTCTTTGTGGGAAAGCAACTGATTCCTAGAACCGAATGAGCTTATTTCACACAGTACAATGTTAGGCAATGAAGATGTTTGTTTTCTCAACAACCTACTTTACAAATGAGGCGAATCTACTAACTTGGACATCTTTTTAGATTACATTAACAAAGGAAAGTTTGAACTTTGCACTCAACCATCTTTTGTAGAAATTAAACTGATTCTAGAGCGAATTAGCTTATTTCACACAGTACAGTGTTCGGCACTGAAGATGTTTGTTTTCTAAAGAAACTACTTTAGAAATGAGGCGAATCCACTAACTTCTAAATCTTTTTAGATTACACAAACTAGGAACGTTTGAACTTGCTGCACTCAACCTTCTTTGTAGGAAAGCAAGTGATTCCTAAGCAGGAACTAGCTTATTTCACATAGTACAGTGTTTGATAATGAAGATGTTTGTTTTCTAAACAAACTACTTTAGAAATGAGGCCAATCTACTACGTTGTGCATCTTTTAGATTACATTAACAAGGAAAGTTTGAACTTGCTGCACTCAACCTTCTTTGTAGGAAAGCAACTGATTCCTAGAATCAAGCTTATTTCACACAGTACAATGTTCGGCAATGAAGAGGTTTGTTCCTCAACAAAGTAATTTTAAAATGAGGCGAATCTTCTAACTTGGCCATCTCTTTAGATTACATTAACTAGGAAAGTTTGAACTTGCTGCACTCAACCTTCTTTGTAGAAATTAAACTGATTCCTAAAAGCGAATTAACTTATTTCACACAGTACAGTGTTCGCCAATGAAAATGTTTCTTTTCTAAAAGAAACTACTTTAGAAAATGAAGCCAATCTACTAAGTTGTGCATCTTTTTAGATTACATTAACAAAGGAAAGTTTGAACTGGCTGCACTCAACCTTCTTTGTAGGAAAGCAACTGAATTCTAGAACTAAATTAGCTTTCTTCACACAGTACAATGTTTGGCAATGAAGATGTTTGTTTTCTCAACAAACTACTTTACCAATGAGGCAAATCTACTAACTTGGACATCTTTTTAGAGCACATTAACAAGGAAAGTTTGAACTTGCTAAACTGAACCATCTTCGTAGAAAGGAAACTGATTCCTAGAACCAAATAGCTAATTTCACACAGTACAAAGTTTTTTCAATTTAGGTTTGTTTTCTAAAGAAACTACTTTAGAAATGGCAAATCTACTAACTTGGCCATCTTTTAGATTACATTAACAAGGAAAGTTTGAACTTGCTAAATTCAACCCTCTTCTTAGAAAGGAAACTGATTCCTAGAACCGAATTAACTTATTTCACACAGTACAATGTTCGGCAATGAAGATGTTTGTTTTCTCAACAAACTACTTTACAAATGGCGAATCTACTAACTTGGCCATCTAATTAGTTTACATTAACATGAAAAGTTTGAACTTGCTGCACTCAACCTTCTCTGTAGGAAAGCAACTGATTCCTAGAACCGAATGAGCTTATTTCACACAGTACAATGTTAGGCAATGAGCATTTTTGTTTCCCCTCAACAAAGTACATTACAAATGAGGCGAATCTTCTAACTTGGCCATCTTTTGAGATTACATTACCAAGGAAAGTTTAAACTTGCTGCACTCAACCTTCTTCGTAGAAATTAAACTGATTCCTAGAAGCGAATTAACTTATTTCACACAGTACAGTGTTCGGTACTGAAGATGTTTCTTTTCTAAAGAAACTACTTTAGAAATGAGGCCAATCTACTACGTTGTGCATCTTTTTTGAATTACATTAAGAAGGAAAGTTTGAACTGCCTGCACTCAACCTTCTTTGTTTAGGAAAGCAAGTGAATTTCTAGAACTAAATTAGCTTTTTCACACAGTACAATGTTTGGCAATGAAGATGTTTGTTTTCTCAACAAACTATTTTACAAATGAGGTGACTCTGCTAACTTGGCCATCTTTTTAGATTACATTAACAAGGAAAGTTTGACCTTGCTGCACTCAACCATCTTTGTAGGAAACAACTGATTCCTAGAACCCAATTAACTTATTTCACACAGTACAGTGTTCAGTACTGAAGATGTTTGTTTTCTAAAGAAACCACTTTAGAAATGAGGCAGGGAATTCACTAACTTGTACATCTTGTTAGGTTACACAAACGAGGAAAGTTTGAACTTGCTGCACTCAACCTTCTTTGTAGGAAAGACAGTGATTCCTAGAACGGAACTAGCTTATTTCACATAGTACAGTGTTCAGTAATGAAGATGTTTGTTTTAAACAAACTACTTTAGAAATGAGGCCAGTCTACTAAGTTGTGCATCTTTTTAGATTACATTAACAAGGAAAGTTTGAACTTGCTGCACTCAACCTTCTTTGTAGGAAAGCAACTGATTCCTAGATCCAAATGAGCTTATTTCACACAGTACAATGTTAGGCAATGAAGATGTTTGTTTTATCAACAAAGTACTTCACAAATGAGTCGAATCTACTAACTTGGCCATCTTTTTAGATTACATTAACTAGGAAAGTTTGAACTTGCTGCACTCAACCTTCTTTGTAGGAAGCAAGTGATTCCCTAGAACCAAATAGCGTTATTTCACACAGTACAATGTTTGGCAATGAAGATGTTTGTTTCTCAACAAACTACTTTACAAATGAGGCGAATCTTCTAACTTGGCCATCTTTTGAGATTACATTAACAAGGAAAGTTTGAACTTTGCACTCAACCTTCTTTGTAGAAATTAAACTGATTCCTAGAAGTGAATTAGCTTATTTCATACAGTACAGTGTTAGCTACTGAAGATGTTTCTTTTCTAAAGAAACTACTTTAGAAATGAGGCCAATCTACTATCTTGTGCATCTTTTTAGATTACATTAATAAGGTAAGTTTGAACTTGCTGCACTCAAGCTTCTTTGTAGGAAATCAAGTGATTCCTAGAACTGAATGAGCTTATTTCAAACAGTACAATGTTTGGCTATAAAGATGTTAATTTTCTCAACAAACTATTTTACAAATGAGGTGACTCTGCTAACTTGGCCATCTTTTAGATTACATTAACAAGGAAAGTTTGAACTTGCTGCAATCAACCTTCTTTGTAGGAAAGGAAGTGATTCCTAGAACTGAATTAACTTATTTCACACAGTACAATGTTCAGTAATGAAGATGTTTGTTTTCTCAAGAAACTACTTTAGAAATGGGCGAATCCACTAACTTGTACATCTTGTTAGATTACACAAACGAGGAAAGTTTGAATTTGCTGCACTCATCCTTCTTCATAGGAAAGCAAGTGATTCCTAGAACCGAACTAGCTCATTTTACACAGTATAGTCTTCGGTAATGAAGATGTTTGTTTTGTAAACAAACTACTTTAGAAATGAGGCCAATCAACTAAGTTGTGCATCTTTTTAGATTACACAAACTAAGGAAAGTTTGAACTTGCTGCACTCAACCTTCTTTGTAGGAAAGCAAGTGATTCCTAGAACAGAATTAGCTTATTTCACACAGTACAGTGTTAGGCAATGAAGATGTTTTTTTCCCAACAAAGTACTTTAGAAATGAGGCCCAATCTTCTAACTTGCCCATCTTGTTAGATTACATTAACAAGGAAAGTTTGAACTTGCTGCACTCAACTTTCTTTGTAGGAAAGCAACTGATTCCTAGAACTTGAATTAGCTTATTTCACACAGTACAATGTTAAGCAATGAAGATGTTTGTTTTCTAAACAAAGTACTTTACAAATGAGGCAATCTTCTATCTTGGGCATCTTTTTAGATTACATTAACAAGGAAAGTTTGAACTTGCTGCACTCAACCATATTCTTAGAAATTAAACTGATTCCTAGAACCCTGAATTACCTTATTTCACACAGTACAGTGTTCAGTACTGAAGATGTTTCTTTTCTAAAGAAACTACTTTAGAAATGAGGCCAATCTACTAAGTTATGCATCTTTTCAGAGTACATTAACAAGGAAAGTTTGAACTTGCTGCACTCAACCTTCTTTGTAGCAATTCAAGTGATTCCTAGAACCGAATTAGCTCATTTCACACACAGTACAGTGTTCGACCCAGTGAAGATGTTTGTTTTCTCACAAACTACTTTAGAAATGAGGCCAATCTACTACGTTATGCATCTTTTCAAATTACATTAACAAGGAAAGTTTGAACTTGCTAAACTCAACCATCTTTGTAGAAATCAAGTGATTCCCTAGAAACCGAATTAGCTTATTTCACACAGTACAGTGTTGGTACTGAAGATGTTTATTTTCTAAAGAAACTACTTTAGAAATGAGGTGAATCTACTAACTTGTACATCTTGTTAGATTACACAAACAAGGAAAGTTTGAACTTGCTGCACTCAACCATCTTTGGCCAATCTACTATGTTGTGCATCTTTTTAGATTACATTAACAAGGAAAGTTTGAACTGGCACTCAACCTTCTTTGTAGGAAAGCAACTGATTCTAGAACCGAATTAGCTTTTTACACACAGTACAATGTTAGGCAATGAAGATGTTTGTTTTCTCAACAAACTACTTTACCAATGAGGCAAATCTACTAACTTGGACATCTTTTAGATTACATTAAAAGGAAAGTTTGAACTTGCTAAACTCAACCATCTTTGTAGAAAGTAAACTGATTCCTAGAACCGAATTAGCTCATTTCACACAGTACAATGTTTGGCAATTTAGGTTTGTTTTCTAAAGAAACTACTTTAGAAATGAGGCGAATCTACTAACTTGGACATCTTTTTAGATTACATTAACAAGGAAAGTTTCAACTTGCTAAACTCAACCATCTTTGTAGGAAAGGAAACTGATTCCTAGAACCGAATTAGCTTATTTCACACAGTACAGTGTTCGGGTACTGAAGATGTTTGTTTTCTAAAGAAACTAATTTACAAATGACGCAAATCCAGTAACTTGTACATCTTGTTAGATTACACAAACTAGGCAAAGTTTGAACTTGCTGCACTCAACCATCTTTGTAGAAATTAAACTGATTCCTAGAAGCGAATTAACTCATTTCACACAGTACAGTGTTCAGTACTGAAGATGTTTGTTTTCTAAAGAAACTACTTTAGAAATGAGGCCAATCTACTAAGTTCTGCATCTTTTTAGATTACATTAACAAGGAAAGTTTGAACTTGCTGCACTCAACCTTCTTTGTAGGAAAACAAGTGATTCCTAGAACCGAATGAGCTTATTTCACACAGTACAATGTTAGGCAATAAAGATGTTAATTTTTCTCAACAAACTACTTTACAAATGAGGCGAATCTTCTAACTTGGCCATCTTTTAGATTACATTAAAAAGGAAGTTTGAACTTGCTGCACTCTACCATCTTTGAAGAAAGAAAACTTATTCCTAGAAGTGAATTCAGTTATTTCACACAGTACAAGTGTTGGGTACTGAAGATGTTTGTTTTCTAAAGAAACTACTTTGGAAATGAGGCGAATCCACTAACTTGTACATCTTGTTAGATTACACAAACGAGGAAAGTTTGAACTTGCTGCACTCAACCTTCTTTGTAGGAAAGCAAGTGATTCCTAGAATCGAACTAGCTCATTTCACATACTACAGTGTTGGTAATGAAGATCTTTGTTTTCTAAACAAACTACTTTATAAATGAGGCCAATCTACTAAGTTGTGCATCTTTTTCAGATTACATTAACAAGGAAAGTTTGAACTTGCTTCACTCAACATTCTTTGTAGGAAAGCAACTGATTCCTAGAACGGAACTAGCTTATTTCACATAGTACAGTGTTTGATAATGAAGATGTTTGTTTTCTAAACAAACTACTTTAGAAATGATGCCAATCTACTAAGTTGTGCATCTTTTTAGATTACATTAACAAGGAAATTTTGAACTTGCTGCACTCAACCTTCTTTGTAGGAAAGCAACTGATTCCTAGAACCGAATGAGCTTATTTCACAGTACAATGTTCTGCAATGAAGAGGTTTGTTTCCTCAACAAAGTACTTATAAATGAGGCGAATCTTCTAACTTGGCCATCTTTTTACATTATATTAACAAGGAAAGTTTGAACTTGCCTCACTCAAAGTTCTTCGTAGAAATTAAACTGATTCCTAGAAGCGAATTAACTTATTTCACACAGTACAGTGTTCGGTACTGAAGATGTTTATTTTCTAAAGAAACTACTTTAGAAATGAGGCCAATCTACTAAGTTGTGAATGTTTTTAGATTACATTAACAATGTAAGTTTGAAGTTGCTGCTCTCAACCTTCTTTGTAGGAAAGCAAGTGATTCCTAGAACCGAATGAGCTTATTTCACAAAGTACAATGTTCGGCTATAAAGATGTTAATTTTCTCAACAAACTATTTTACAAATGAGGTGACTCTGCTAGCTTGGCCATCTTTTTAGATTACAGTAACAAGGAAAGTTTGAATTTGCTGCACTCAACCATCTTCGCAGAAAGGAAACTGATTCCTAGAACCGAATTAACTTATTTCACACAGTACAGTGTTCAGTACTGAAGACGTTTGTTTTCTAAAGACACCACTTTAGAAACGATGCGAATCCACTAACTTGTACATCTTGTTAGTTTACACAAACGAGGAAAGTTTGAATTTCCTGCACTAATCCTTCTTCGTAGGAAAGCAAGTGATTTCTAGAACCGAACTAGCTCATTTCACATAGTATAGTGTTCGGTAATGAAGATGTTTGTTTTGTAAACAAACTGCTTTAGAAATGAGGCCAATCTACTAAGTTGTGAATCTTTGTAGATTACACTAACAAGGAAAGTTTGAACTTGCTGCACTCAGCCTTCTTCGTAGAAATTAAACTGATTCCAAGAAGCGAATTAACTTATTTCACACAGTACAGTGTTCGGTTTTGAAGATGTTTCTTTTCCAAAGAAACTACTTTAGAAATGAGGCCAATCTACTAAGTTGTGCATCTTTTAGATTACATTAAGAAGGTAAGTTTGAACTTGCTGCACTCAACCTTCTTTGTAGGAGCGCAAGTGATTCCCAGAACCGAATGAGCTTATTTCACATAGTACAATGTTAGAGGCAATGAAGATGTTTGTTTTCTCAACAAACTATTTTACAAATGAGGTGACTCTGCTAACTTGGCCATCTTTTTAGATTACATTAACAAGGAAAGTTTGAACTTGCTGCACTCAACCTTCATCGTAGAAATTAAACTGATTCCTAGAAGCGAATTAACTTATTTCACACAGTACAGTGTTCGGTACTGAAGATGTTTCTTTTGTAAAGAAACTACTTTAGAAATGAGGCCAATCTACTAAGTTGTGCATCTTTTAAGATTACATTAACAAGGAAAGTTTGAACTTGCTGCACTCAACTTTCTTTGTAGGAAAGCAAGTGATTCCTAGAACCGAATGAGCTTATTTCACACAGTACAATGTTCGGCAATAAAGATGTTAATTTTCTCAACAAACTACTTTACAAATGAGGTGACTCTGAAAACTTGGCCATCTTTTTAGATTACATTAACAAGGAAAGTTTTAACTTGCTGCACTCAACCATCTTCGTAGGAAGGAAACTGATTCCTAGAACCGAATTAACATATTTCACAGAGTACAGTGTTCACTACTGAAGATGTTTGTTTTATAAGGAAACCACTTTAGAAAGGACCCAAATCCACTAACTTGTAAATCTTGTTAGATTACACAAATGAGGAAAGTTTGCACTTGCTGCACTCAACCTTCTTCATAGGAAAGCAAATGATTCCTAGAACCAAACTAGCTCATTTCACATAGCATAGTCTTCGGTAATGAAGATGTTTGTTTTTGAAACAAACTACTTTAGAAATGTGGCCAATCTACTAAGTTGTGGAACTTTTCAGATTACATTAACAAGGAAAGTTTGAACTTGCTGCACTCAACCTTCTTTGTAGGAAAGCTACTGATTCCTAGAACCGAATGAGCTTATTTCACACACTACAATGATTGGCAACGAAGATGTTTGCTTTCTCAACAAACTACTTTACAAATGAGACGAATCTACTAACTTGGCCATCTTTTTAGATTACATTAACAAAGAAAGTTTGAACTTGCTGCACTCAACCATCTTCGTAGAAATTAAACTGATTCCTAGAAGCGAATTCACTTATTTCACACAGTACAGTGTTCGGTACTGAAGATGTTTCTTTTCTAAAGAAACTAGTTTAGAAATGAGGCGAACCCACTAAGTTGTACATCTTGTTAGATTACACAAACTGGGAAAGTTTGAACTTGCTGCACTCAACCTTCTTCGTAGGAAAGCCAGTGATTCCTAGAACGGAACTAGCTTATTTCACATAGTACAGTGTTCGGAATGAAGATGTTTGTTTTCAAAACAAACTACTTTAGAAATGAGGCCAATCATCTAAGTTGTGCATCTTTTTAGATTACATTAACAAGGAAAGTTTGAACTTGCTGCACTCAACCTTCTTTGTAGGAAAGCAACTGATTCCTAGAACCGAATGAGCTTATTTCACACAGTACAATGTTCAGCAATAAAGATGTTAATTTTCTCAACACACTATTTTACAAATGAGGTGACTCTGCTACCTTGGCCATCTTTTTAGATTACATTAACAAGGAAAGTTTGAACTTGCTGCACTCAACCATCTTCGTAGAAAGGAAACTGATTTCTAGAACCTAATTAACTTATTTCACACAGTACAGTGTTCAGTACTGAAGATGTTTGTTTTCTAAAGAAACCATTTAGAAACGACGCAAATCCACTCACTTGTACATCTTGTTAGATTACACAAACTAGGACAGTTTGAACTTGGTACACTCAACCTTCTTCAGTAGGAAAGCAAAAGTGATTCCAAGAACCGAACTAGCTCATTTTACATAGTACAGTGTTCGGTAATTAAGAGGTTTGTTTTCTCAACAAACTACTTTAGAAATGAGGCCAATCTACTAAGTTGTGCATGTTTTTAGATTACATTAAGAAGGAAAGTTTGAACTTGCTGCACTCAACATTCTTTGTGGGAAAGCAACTGATTCCTAGAACCGAATGAGCTTATTTCACACAGTACAATGTTAGGCAATGAAGATGTTTGTTTCTCAACAACCTACTTTACAAATGAGGTGAATCTACTAACTTGGACATCTTTTTAGATTACATTAACAAGGAAAGTTTGAACTTGCTGCACTCAACCATCTTCGTAGAAATTAAACTGATTCTAGAAGTGAATTCACTTATTTCACACAGTACAGTATTCGGTACTGAAGATGTTTCTTTCTAAAGAAACTACTTTAGAAATGAGGCGAATCCACTAACTTCTAAATCTTTTTAGATTACACAAACTAGGAACGTTTGAACTTGCTGCACTCAACCTTCTTCATTAGGAAAGCAAGTGATTCCTAGAACGGAACTAGCTTATTTCACATAGTACAGTGTTTGATAATGAAGATGTTTGTTTTCTAAACAAACTACTTTTAGAAATGAGGCCAATCTACTACGTTGTGCATCTTTTAAGATTACATTAACAAGGAAAGTTTGAACTTGCTGCACTCAACCTTCTTTTGTAGGAAAGCAACTGATTCCTAGAACCGAATGAGCTTATTTCACACAGTACAATGTTCGGCAATGAAGAGGTTTGTTTCCTCAACAAAGTAATTTACAAATGAGGCGAATCTTCTAACTTGGCCATCTCTTTAGATTACATTAACTAGGAAAGTTTGAACTTGCTGCACTCAACCTTCTTTGTAGAAATTAAACTGATTCCTAAAAAGCGAATTAACTTATTTCACACAGTACAGTGTTCGTACTGAAAATGTTTCTTTTCTAAAGAAACTACTTTAGAAATGAAGCCAATCTACTAAGTTGTGCATCTTTTTTAGATTACATTAACAAGGAAAGTTTGAACTGGCTGCACTCAACCTTCTTTGTAGGAAAGCAACTGAATTCTAGAACTAAATTAGCTTTTTCACACAGTACAATGTTTGGCAATGAAGATGTTTGTTTTTCTCAACAAACTAATTTACCAATGAGGCAAATCTACTAACTTGGACATCTTTTTAGAGCACATTAACAAGGAAAGTTTGAACTTGCTAAACTGAACCATCTTCAAGAAAGGAAACTGATTCCTAGAACCGAAATCGCTAATTTCACACAGTACAAAGTTTTTCAATTTAGGTTTGTTTTCTAAAGAAACTACTTTAGAAATGAGGCGAATCTACTAACTTGGCCATCTTTTTTAGATTACATTAACAAGGAAAGTTTGAACTTGCTAAATTCAACCTCTTCTTAGAAAGGAAACTGATTCGTAGAACCGAATTAACTTATTTCACACAGTACAATGTTGGCAATGAAGATGTTTGTTTTCTCAACAAACTACTTTACAAATGAGGCGAATCTACTAACTTGGCCATCTATTTAGATTACATTAACATGAAAAGTTTGAACTTGCTGCACTCAACCTTCTCTGTAGGAAAGCAACTGATTCCTAGAACCGAATGAGCTTATTTCACACAGTACAATGTTGGCAATGAGCATTTTTGTTTCTCAACAAAGTACATTACAAATGAGGCGAATCTTCTAACTTGGCCATCTTTTGAGATTACATTAACTAGGAAACTTTAAACTTGCTGCACTCAACCTTCTTTGTAGAAATTAAACTGATTCCTAGAAGCGAATTAACTTATTTCACACAGTACAGTGTTAGGTACTGAAGATGTTTCTTTCTAAAGAAACTACTTTAGAAATGAGGCCAATCTACTATGTTGTGCATCTTTTTTGAATTACATTAAGAAGGAAAGTTTGAACTGCCTGCACTCAACCTTCTTTGAAGGAAAGCAACTGAATTCTAGAACTAAATTAGCTTTTTCACACAGTACAATGTTTGGCAATGAAGATGTTTGTTTTCTCAACAAACTAATTTACCAATGAGGCAAATCTACTAACTTGGACATCTTTTTAGAGCACATTAACAAGGAAAGTTTGAACTTGCTAAACTGAACCATCTTCGTAGAAAGGAAACTGATTCCTAGAACCGAAATAGCTAATTTCACACAGTACAAAAGTTTTTCAATTTAGGTTTGTTTTCTAAAGAAACTACTTTAGAAATGAAATGAATCTACTAACTTTGGCCATCTTTTTAGATTACATTAACAAGGAAAGTTTGAACTTGCTAAATTCAACCCTCTTCTTAGAAAGGAAACTGATTCGTACCGAATTAACTTATTTCACACAGTACAATGTTCGGCAATGAAGATGTTTGTTTTCTCAACAAACTACTTTACAAATGAGGCGAATCTACTAATTTGGCCATCTATTTAGATTACATTAACATGAAAAGTTTGAACTTGCTGCACTCAACCTTCTCTGTAGGAAAGCAACTGATTCCTAGAACCGAATGAGCTTATTTCACACAGTACAATGTTGCAATGAGCATTTTTGTTTCCTCAACAAAGTACATTACAAATGAGGCGAATCTTCTAACTTGGCCATCTTTTGAGATTACATTACCAGGGGGAAACTTTAAACTTGCTGCACTCAACCTTCTTCGTAGAAATTAAACTGATTCCTAAGCGGGTTATTTCACACAGTACAGTGTTGGTACTGAAGATGTTTCTTTTCTAAAGAAACTACTTTGAAAATGAGGCCAATCTACTATGTTGTGCATCTTTTTGAATTACATTAAGAAGGAAAGTTTGAACTGCCTGCACTCAACCTTCTTTGAAGGAAAGCAACTGAATTCTAGAACTAAATTAGCTTTTTTCACACAGTACAATGTTTGGCAATGAAGATGTTTGTTTTCTCAACAAACTATTTTACAAATGAGGTGACTCTGCTAACTTGGCCATCTTTTTAGATTACATTAACAAGGAAAGTTTGACCTTGCTGCACTCAACCATCTTCGTAGAAAGGAAACTGATTCCTAGAACCGAATTAACTTATTTCACACAGTACAGTGTTCAGTACTGAAGATGTTTGTTTTCTAAAGAAACCACTTTAGAAACGAGGCAAATTCACTAACTTGTACATCTTGTTAGGTTACACAAACGAGGAAAGTTTGAAGTTGCTGCACTCAACCTTCTTCGTAGGAAAGACAGTGATTCCTAGAACGGAACTAGCTTATTTCACATAGTACAGTGTTTGGTAATGAAGATGTTTGTTTTGTAAACAAACTACTTTAGAAATGAGGCCAGTCTACTAAGTTGTGCATCTTTTCAGATTACATTAACAAGGAAAGTTTGAACTTGCTGCACTCAACCTTCTTTGTAGGAAAGCAACTGATTCCTAGATCCAAATGAGATTATATCACAGAGTACAATGTTCGGCAATGGAGATGTTTGTTTTATCAACAAAGTACTTCACAAATGAGTCGAATCTACTAACTTGGCCATCTTTTTAGATTACATTAACAAGGAAAGTTTGAACTTGCTGCACTCAACCTTCTTTGTAGGAAAGCAACTGATTCCTAGAACCGAATGAGGTTATTTCACACAGTACAATGTTCGGCAATGAAGATGTTTGTTTCCTCAACAAAGTACTTTACAAAGGAGCGAATCTTCTAACTTGGCCATCTTTGAGATTACATTAACAAGGAAAGTTTGAACTTGCTGCACTCAACCTTCTTCGTAGAAATTAAACTGATTCCTAGAAGTGAATTCACTTATTTCATACAGTACAGTGTTCGCTACTGAAGATGTTTCTTTTCTAAAGAAACTACTTAGAAATGAGGCCAATCTACTATGTTGTGCATCTTTTTAGATTACATTAATAAGGTAAGTTTGAACTTGCTGCACTTAACCTTCTTTGTAGGAAATCAAGTGATTCCTAGAACTGAATGAGCTTATTTCAAACAGTACAATGTTTGGCAATGAAGATGTTAATTTTCTCAACAAACTATTTTACAAATGAGGCAACTCTACTAACTGGGCCATCTTTTAGATTACATTAACAAGGAAAGTTTGAACTTGCTGCAATCAACCAACTTCGTAGAAAGTAAAACTGATTCCTAGAACCGAATTATCTTATTTCACACAGTACAGTGTTCAGTACTGAAGATGTTTGTTTTCTAAAGAAACCACTTTAGAAATGAGGCGAATCCACTAACTTGTATGGACATCTTTTAGATTACATTAACAAGGAAAGTTTTGAACTTGCTGCACTCAACCATCTTCATAGAAAGGAAAGTGATTCCTAGAACCGAACTAGCTCATTTCACACAGTACAGTGTTGGTAATGAAGATGTTTGTTTTGTAAACAAACTACTTTAGAAATGAGGCCAATCAACTAAGTTGTGCATCTTTTTAGATTACATTAATAAGGAATGTTTGAACTTGCTGCACTCAACCATCTTTGTAGAAAGCAACTGATTCCTAGAACCGAATGAGCTTATTTCTCACAGTACAGTGTTCGGCAATGAAGATGTTTTTTCCCAACAAAGTACTTTACAAATGAGGCGAATCTTCTAAGTTGGCCATCTTTTTAGATTACATTAACAAGGAAAGTTTGACCTTGCTCCACTCAACTTTCTTTGTAGGAAAGCAACTGATTCCTAGAACCAAAGAGCTTATTTCACACAGTACCATGTTCGCAGTAAAAGATGTTAATTTTCTAAACAAACTACTTTACAAATGAGGCAATCTTCTAATCTTGGGCATCTTTTTAGATTACATTATAAAGGAAAGTTTGAACTTGCTGCACTCAACCATATTCTTAGAAAGAAAACTGATTCCTAGAACCTATTTACCTTATTGCACACAGTACAGTGTTCAGTACTGAAGATGTTTCTTTTCTAAAGAAACTACTTTAGAAATGAGGCCAATCTACTAACTTGTACATCTTTTTAGATTACATTAACGAGGAAAGTTTGAACTTGCTGCACTCAACCTTCTTCGTAGGAAATCAAGTGATTCCTAGAATCGAACTAGCTCATTTCACATAGTACAGTGTTCGGTAATGAAGAAGTTTGTTTTGTAAACAAACTACTTTATAAATGAGGCCAATCTACTAAGTTGTTCATCTTTTCAGATTACATTAACAAGGAAAGTTTGAACTTGCTAAACTCAACATTCTTTTGTAGGAAAGGAAACTGATTCCTAGAACCGAACTAGCTTATTTCACATAGTACTGTTTGATAATGAAGATGTTTGTTTTCTAAACAAACTAATTTTAGAAATGAGGCCAATCCAGTAAGTTGTGCATCTTTTAGATTACACAAACAAGGAAAGTTTGAACTTGCTGCACTCAACCATCTTTGTAGAAATTAAACTGATTCCCAGAACCGAATGAGCTTATTTCACACAGTACAATGTTCTGCAATGAAGAGGTTATTTCTTTTTCTAACAAAACTACTTTAGAAATGAGGCCAATCTTCTAAGTTTTGCATCTTTTTACATTATATTAACAAGGAAAGTTTGAACTTGCTGCACTCAACCTTCTTTGTAGAAAAGCAAGTGATTCCTAGAAGCTTAATTAACTTATTTCACACAGTACAATGTTCAGATATAAAGATGTTAATTTTCTCAAGAAACTATTTTACAAATGAGGTGACTCTACTAACTTGGCCATCTTTTTAGATTACATTAACAAGGAAAGTTTGAACTTGCTGCACTCAACCTTCTTTGTAGGAAAGCAACTGATTCCTAGAACCGAATTAACTTATTTCACAAAGTACAGTGTTCAGTACTAAAGATGTTAATTTTCTCAAGAAACTACTTTACAAATGAGGTGAATCCACTAACTTGTACATCTTTTAGATTACAGTAACAAGGAAAGTTTGAACTTGCTGCACTCAACCTTCTTCGCAGAAAAGCAAGTGATTCCTAGAACCGAACCAGCTTATTTCACACAGTACAAGTGTTCAGTAATGAAGATATTGTTTTGTAAAGAAACTACTTTTAGAAATGAGGCAAATCCACTAACTTGTGCATCTTTTAGTTTATATTAACAAGGGAAGGTTGAACTTGCTGCACTCAAAATCCTTCTTAGAAATTAAACTGATTCCTAGAACCGATTTAGCTTATTTCACACAGTATAGTCTTCAGTACTGAAGATGTTTGTTTTCTAAACAAACTACTTTAGAAATGAGGCCAAATGCACTAACTTGTGAATCTTGTTAGATTACACAAACAAGGAAAGTTTGAACTTGCTGCACTCAGCATTCTTCGTAGAAATTAAACTGATTCCAAGAACCGAATTGCTTATTTCACACAGTACAGTGTTGGTTTTTGAAGATGTTTGTTTTCTAAACAAACTACTTTAGAAATGAGGCCAATCTACTAAGTTGTGCATCTTTTCAGGTTACATTAAGAAGGAAAGTTTGAACTTGCTGCACTCAACCTTCTTTGTAGAAATTAAACTGATTCCTAGAAGCGAATAAGCTTATTTCACACTGTACAGTGTTCGTAAATAAGAAGATGTTTGTTTTCTAAACAAACTACTTTACAAATGAGGACAATCTACTAAGTTGTTCATCTTTTTAGATTACATTAACAAGGAAAGTTTGAACTTGCTGCACTCAACCTTCTTTCTTAGAAATTAAACTGATTCCTAGAACCGAATTAGCTTATTTCACACAGTACAATGTTTGGCAGTGAAGATGTTTGTTTTCTCAAGAAACTACTTTAGAAATGAGGCCAATCTACTAAGTTGGCCATCTTTTACATTACATTAACAAGGAAAGTTTGAACTTGCTGCACTCAACCTTCTTTGTAGGAAAGCAAGTGATTCCTAGAACCGAATGAGCTTATTTCACACAGTACAATGTTCCGCAATAAAGATGTTAATTTTCTCAACAAACTACTTTACAAATCAGGTGAATCTGAAAACTTGGCCATCTTTTTAGATTACATTAACAAGGAAAGTTTAAACTTGCTGCACTCAACCATCTAGTAGAGGAAGGAAACTGATTCCTAGAACCGAATTAACATATTTCACAGAGTACAGTGTTCACTACTGAAGATGTTTGTTTTATAAGGAAACCACTTTAGAAAGGACCCAAATCCACTAACTTGTAAATCTTGTTAGATTACACAAATGAGGAAAGTTTGAACTTGCTGCACTCAACCTTCTTCATAGGAAAGCAAATGATTCCTAGAACCAAACTAGCTCATTTCACATAGCATAGTCTTCGGTAATGAAGATGTTTGTTTTTGAAACAAACTACTTTAGAAATGTGGCCAATCTACTAAGTTGTGGAACTTTTCAGATTACATTAACAAGGAAAGTTTGAACTTGCTGCACTCAACCTTCTTTGTAGGAAAGCAACTGATTCCTAGAACCGAATGAGCTTATTTCACACAGTACAATGTTCAACAATAAAGATGTTAATTTTCTCAACACACTATTTTACAAATGAGGTGACTCTGCTACCTTGGCCATCTTTTTAGATTACATTAACAGGGAAAGTTTGAACTTGCTGCACTCAACCATCTTCGTAGAAAGGAAACTGATTCCTAGAACCTAATTAACTTATTTCACACCGTACAGTGTTCAGTACTGAAGATGTTTGTTTTCTAAAGAAACCATTTAGAAACGATTTAATCCAATCACTTGTACATCTTGTTAGATTACACAAACTAGGACAGTTTGAACTTGGTACACTCAACCTTCTTCGAGGGAAAGCAAGTGATTCCAAGAACCGAACTAGCTCATTTTACATAGTACAGTGTTCGGTAATTAAGAGGTTTGTTTTCTCAACAAACTACTTTGGAAATGAGGCCAATCTACTAAGTTGTGCATGTTTTTAGATTACATTAAGAAGGAAAGTTTGAACTTGCTGCACTCAACATTCTTTGTGGGAAAGCAACTGATTCCTAGAACCGAATGAGCTTATTTCACACAGTACAATGTTAGGCAATGAAGATGTTTGTTTTCTCAACAACCTACTTTACAAATGAGGCGAATCTACTAACTTGGACATCTTTTTAGATTACATTAACAAGGAAAGTTTGAACTTGCTGCACTCAACCATCTTCGTAGAAATTAAACTGATTCCTAGAAGCTTAATTCACTTATTTCACACAGTACAGTATTGGGTACTGAAGATGTTTCTTTTCTAAAGAAACTACTTTAGAAATGAGGCGAATCCACTAACTTCTAAATCTTTTTAGATTACACAAACTAGGAACGTTTGAACTTGCTGCACTCAACCTTCTTCGTAGGAAAGCAAGTGATTCCTAGAACGGAACTAGCTTATTTCACATAGTACAGTGTTTGATAATGAAGATGTTTGTTTTCTAAACAAACTACTTTAGAAATGAGGCCAATCTACTACGTTGTGCATCTTTTAAGATTACATTAACAAGGAAAGTTTGAACTTGCTGCACTCAACCTTCTTTGTAGGAAAGCAACTGATTCCTAGAACCGAATGAGCTTATTTCACACAGTACAATGTTCGGCAATGAAGAGGTTTGTTTCCTCAACAAAGTAATTTAAAAATGAGGCGAATCTTCTAACTTGGCCATCTCTTTAGATTACATTAACTAGGAAAGTTTGAACTTGCTGCACTCAACCTTCTTTGTAGAAATTAAACTGATTCCTAAAAGCTAATTAATTAACTTATTTCACACAGTACAGTGTTCGGTACTGAAAATGTTTCTTTTAAAGAAACTACTTTAGAAATGAAGCCAATCTACTAAGTTGTGCATCTTTTAGATTACATTAACAAGGAACGTTTGAACTGGCTGCACTCAACCTTCTTTGTAGGAAAGCAACTGAATTCTAGAACTAAATTAGCTTTTTCACACAGTACAATGTTTGGCAATGAAGATGTTTGTTTTCTCAACAAACTAATTTACCAATGAGGCAAATCTACTAACTTGGACATCTTTTTAGAGCACATTAACAAGGAAAGTTTGAACTTGCTAAACTGAACCATCTTCGTAGAAAGGAAACTGATTCCTAGAACCGAAATAGCTAATTTCACACAGTACAAAGTTTTTCAATTTAGGTTTGTTTTCTAAAGAAACTACTTTAGAAATGAGGCGAATCTACTAACTTGGCCATCTTTTTAGATTACATTAACAAGGAAAGTTTGAACTTGCTAAATTCAACCCTCTTCTTAGAAAGGAAACTGATTCGTAGAACCGAATTAACTTATTTCACACAGTACAATGTTCGGCAATGAAGATGTTTGTTTTCTCAACAAACTACTTTACAAATTAATCTACTAACTTGGCCATCTATTTAGTTTACATTAACATGAAAAGTTTGAACTTGCTGCACTCAACCTTCTCTGTAGGAAAGCAACTGATTCCTAGAACCGAATGAGCTTATTTCACACAGTACAATGTTCGGCAATGAGCATTTTTGTTTCCTCAACAAAGTACATTACAAATGAGGCGAATCTTCTAACTTGGCCATCTTTTGAGATTACATTACCAAGGAAACTTTAAACTTGCTGCACTCAACCTTCTTCGTAGAAATTAAACTGATTCCTAGAAGCGAATTAACTTATTTCACACAGTACAGTGTTCGGTACTGAAGATGTTTCTTTTCTAAAGAAACTACTTTCGAAATGAGGCCAATCTACTACGTTGTGCATCTTTTTTGAATTACATTAAGAAGGAAAGTTTGAACTGCCTGCACTCAACCTTCTTTGAAGGAAAGCAACTGAATTCTAGAACTAAATTAGCTTTTTTCACACAGTACAATGTTTGGCAATGAAGATGTTTGTTTTCTCAACAAACTATTTTACAAATGAGGTGACTCTGCTAACTTGGCCATCTTTTTTAGATTACATTAACAAGGAAAGTTTGACCTTGCTGCACTCAACCATCTTCGTAGAAAGGAAACTGATTCCTAGAACCCAATTAACTTATTTCACACAGTACAGTGTTCAGTACTGAAGATGTTTGTTTTCTAAAGAAACCACTTTAGAAACGAGGCGAATTCACTAACTTGTACATCTTGTTAGGTTACACAAACGAGGAAAGTTTGAAGTTGCTGCACTCAACCTTCTTCGTAGGAAAGACAGTGATTCCTAGAACGGAACTAGCTTATTTCACATAGTACAGTGTTCGGTAATGAAGATGTTTGTTTTGTAAACAAACTACTTTAGAAATGAGGCCAGTCTACTAAGTTGTGCATCTTTTCAGATTACATTAACAAGGAAAGTTTGAACTTGCTGCACTCAACCTTCTTTGTAGGAAAGCAACTGATTCCTAGATCCAAATGAGATTATATCACAGAGTACAATGTTCGGCAATGGAGATGTTTGTTTTATCAACAAAGTACTTCACAAATGAGTCGAATCTACTAACTTGGCCATCTTTTTAGATTACATTAACAAGGAAAGTTTGAACTTGCTGCACTCAACCTTCTTTGTAGGATAGCAACTGATTCCTAGAACCGAATGACGTTATTTCACACAGTACAATGTTCGGCAATGAAGATGTTTGTTTCCTCAACAAAGTACTTTACAAAGGAGCCGAATCTTCTAACTTGGCCATCTTTTGAGATTACATTAACAAGGAAAGTTTGAACTTGCTGCACTCAACCTTCTTCGTAGAAATTAAACTGATTCCTAGAAGTGAATTCACTTATTTCATACAGTACAGTGTTCGCTACTGAAGATGTTTCTTTTCTAAAGAAACTACTTTAGAAATGAGGCCAATCTACTATGTTGTGCATCTTTTTAGATTACATTAATAAGGTAAGTTTGAACTTGCTGCACTTAAGCTTCTTTGTAGGAAATCAAGTGATTCCTAGAACTGAATGAGCTTATTTCAAACAGTACAATGTTTGGCTATAAAGATGTTAATTTTCTCAACAAACTATTTTACAAATGAGGTGACTCTGCTAACTTGGCCATCTTTTTAGATTACATTAACAAGGAAAGTTTGAACTTGCTGCAATCAACCAACTTCGTAGAAAGGAAACTGATTCCTAGAACCGAATTAACTTATTTCACACAGTACAGTGTTCAGTACTGAAGATGTTTGTTTTCTAAAGAAACCACTTTAGAAACGACGCGAATCCACTAACTTGTATATCGTGTTAGATGACACAAACGAGGAAAGTTTGAATTTGCTGCACTCATCCTTCTTCATAGGAAAGCAAGTGATTCCTAGAACCGAACTAGCTCATTTTACATAGTATAGTCTTCGGTAATGAAGATGTTTGTTTTGTAAACAAACTACTTTAGAAATGAGGCCAATCAACTAAGTTGTGCATCTTTTTAGATTACATTAATAAGGAATGTTTGAACTTGCTGCACTCAACCTTCTTTGTAGGAAAGCAACTGATTCCTAGAACCGAATGAGCTTATTTCTCACAGTACAGTGTTCGGCAATGAAGATGAATTTTCCCAACAAAGTACTTTACAAATGAGGCGAATCTTCTAACTTGGCCATCTTTCTAGATTACATTAACAAGGAAAGTTTGAACTTGCTCCACTCAACTTTCTTTGTAGGAAAGCAACTGATTCCTAGAACCGAATTAGCTTATTTCACACAGTACCATGTTCGGCAGTGAAGATGTTTGTTTCCTAAACAAAGTACTTTACAAATGAGGCAATCTTCTATCTTGGGCATCTTTTTAGATTACATTAACAAGGAAAGTTTGAACTTGCTGCACTCAACCATATTCTTAGAAATTAAACTGATTCCTAGAACCTATTTACCTTATTGCACACAGTACAGTGTTCAGTACTGAAGATGTTTCTTTTCTAAAGAAACTACTTTAGAAATGAGGCCAATCTACTAAGTTATGCATCTTTTCAGAGTACATTAACAAGGAAAGTTTGAACTTGCTGCACTCAACCTTCTTCGTAGCAAATCAAGTGATTCCTAGAACCGAACTAGCTCATTTCACATAGTATAGTGTTCGGTAATGAAGAAGTTTGTTTTGTAACCAAACTACTTTAGAAATGAGGCCAATCTACTAAGTTATGCATCTTTTCAAAGTACATTAACAAGGAAAGTTTGAACTTGCTAAACTCAACCATCTTCGTAGAAAGGAAACTGATTCCTAGAACCGAATTACCTTATTTCACACAGTACTGTTTTCGGTACTGAAGATGTTTGTTTTCTAAAGAAACTAATTAAGAAATGAAGCGAATCCAGTAACTTGTACATCTTGTTAGATTACACAAACTCAGAAAGTTTGAACTTGCTGCACTCAACCATCTTCGTAGAAATTAAACTGATTTCCAGAAGCGAATTAACTTATTTCACACAGAACAGTGTTCGGTACTGAAGATATTTCTTTTCTAAAGAAACTACTTTAGAAATGAGGCCAATCTACTAAGTTTTGCATCTTTTTAGATTCCATTAACAAGGAAAGTTTGAACTTGCTGCACTCAACCTTCTTTGTAGGAAAGCAAGTGATTCCTAGAAGCGAATGAGCTTATTTCACACAGTACAATGTTCAGATATAAAGATGTTAATTTTCTCAACAAACTATTTTACAAATGAGGTGACTCTGCTAACTTGGCCATCTTTTTAGATTACATTAACAAGGAAAGTTTGAACTTGCTGCACTCAACCATCTTCGTAGAAAGGAAACTGATTCCTAGAACCGAATTAACTTATTTCACACAGTACAGTGTTCAGTACTGAATATGTCTGTTTTCTCAAGAAACCACTTTAGAAACGACGCGAATCCACTAACTTGTACATCTTGTTAGATTACACAAACGAGGAAAGTTTGAACTTGCTGCACTCAACCTTCTTCGTAGGAAAGCAAGTGATTCCTAGAACCGAACCAGCTCATTTCACATAGTATAGTGTTCAGTAATGAAGATATTTGTTTTGTAAACAAACTACTTTAGAAATGAGGCCAATCTCCTAAGCTGTGCATCTTTTTAGAATATATTAACAAGGGAAGGTTGAACTTGCTGCGCTCAAAAATCTTCTTAGAAATTAAACTGATTCCTAGAACCGATTTACCTTATTTCACACAGTACAGTCTTCAGTACTGAAGATGTTTCTTTTCTAAAGAAACTACTTTAGAAATGAGGCAAATGCACTAACTTGTACATCTTGTTAGATTACACAAACTAGGAAAGTTTGAATTTGCTGCACTCAACATTCTTCGTAGGAAAGCAACTGAGTCCTAGAACCGAATGTGCTTATTTCACACAGTACAGTGTTCGGTAATGAAGATGTTTGTTTTCTAAACAAACTACTTTAGAAATGAGGCCAATCTACTAAGTTGTGCATCTTTTCAGGTTACATTAACAAGGAAAGTTTGAACTTGCTGCACTCAACCTTCTTCGTAGAAATTAAACTGATTCCTAGTAGCGAATTAACTTATTTCACACTGTACAGTGTTCGGTAAATAAGATGTTTGTTTTCTAAACAAACTACTTTAGAAATGAGGACAATCTACTAAGTTGTTCATCTTTTCAGATTACATTAACAGGGAAAGTTTGAACTTACTGCACTCAACCTTCTTTCTTGGAAAGCAACTGATTCCTAGAACCGAATGAGCTTATTTCACACAGTACAATGTTCGGCAGTGAAGATGTTTGTTTTCTCAACAAACTACTTTACAAATGATGCCAATCTACTAACTTGGCCATCTTTTTACATTACATTAGGAAGTAAAGTTTGAACTTGCTGCACTCAACCTTCTTTGTAGTAAAGCAACTGATTCCTAGAACCGAATGAGCTTATTTCACACAGTACAATGTTCCGCAATGAAGATGTTTGTTTTCTCAACAAAGTACTTTACAAATCAGGCGAATCTTCTATCTTGGCCATCTTTTTAGATTACATTAACAAGGAAAGTTTGACCTTGCTGCACTCAACCATCTTCGTAGAAAGGAAACTGATTCCTAGAACCGAATTAACTTATTTCACACAGTACAGTGTTCAGTACTGAAGATGTTTGGTTTATAAGGAAACAACTTTAGAAATGACGCGAATCCACTAACTTGTAAATCTTGTTAGATTACACAAACGAGGAAAGTTTGAACTTGCTGCACTCAACCTTCTTCGTAGGAAAGCAAGTGGTTCCTAGAACCAAACTAGCTCATTTCACATAGTATAGTGTTCGGTAATGAAGATGTTTGTTTTGTAAACAAACTACTTCAGAAATGAGGCCAATCTACTAAGTTGTGCAACTTTTCAGATTACATTAACAACGAAAGTTTGAACTTGCTGCACTCAACCTTCTTTGTAGGAAAGCAACTGATTCCTAGAACCGAATGAGCTTATTTCACACAGTACAATGTTTGGCAATGAAGATGTTTGTTTTCTCAACAAACTACTTTACAAATGAGGCGAATCTACAAACTTGGCCATCTTTTTAGATTACATTAACAAGGAAAGTTTGAACTTGCTGCAGTCAACCATCTTCGTACAAAGGAAACTGATTCCTAGAACCGAATTAACTTATTTCACACAGTACAGTGTTGAGACCTGAAGATGTTTGTTTTCTAAAGAAACCACTTTAGAAATGATGCAAATCCACTAACTTGTACTTCTTGTT
Organism: Orientallactaga sibirica; assembly: GCA_036365145.1. Taxonomy (NCBI): domain Eukaryota; kingdom Metazoa; phylum Chordata; class Mammalia; order Rodentia; family Dipodidae; genus Orientallactaga; species Orientallactaga sibirica. The sequence goes on from JAEOAD010002581.1 coordinate 28,084, forward strand.
GGATTACACAAACGAGGAATGTTTGAACTTGCTGCACTCAACCTTCTTCGAAGGAAAGTAAGTGATTCCTAGAACCGAACTAGCTCATTTCACATAGTATAGTGTTCGTTACTGAAGATGTTTGTTTTGTATACAAACTACTTTAGAAATGACGCCAATCTACTAAGTTGTGCATCTTTTAGGATTACATTAACAAGGAAAGTTTGAACTTGCTGCACTCAACCTTCTTCGTAGTAATTAAAATGATTCCTAGAAGTGAATTAACTTATTTCACACTGTACAGTGCTCGGTACTGAAGATGTTTCTTTTCTAAAGAAACTACTTTAGAAATGAGGCCAATCTACTAAGTTGTGCATCTTTTTAGATTACATTAACGAGGAATGTTTGAACTTGCTGCACTCAACCTTCTTTGTATTTAAGCAAGTGATTCCTAGAACCAAATGAGCTTATTTCACACAGTACAATGTTCGGCAATAAAGATGATAATTTTCTCAACAAACTATTTTACCAATGATGTGACTCTGCTAACTTGGCCATCTTTTTAGATTACATTAACAAGGAAAGTTTGAACTTGCTGCACTCAACCATCTTCGTAGAAAGGAAACTGATTCCTAGAACCGAATTAACTTATTTCACACAGTACAGTGTTCGGTACTGAAGATGTTTGTTTTCTAAACCAACTACTTTAGAAATGAGAACAATCTAGTAAGTTGTGCATCTTTTTAGATTACATTAACAAGGAACGTTTGAACTTGCTGCACTCAACCTTCTTTGTAGGAAAGCAACTGATTCCGAGAACCGAATGAGCTTATTTCACACAGTACAATGTTCGGCAATGAAGATGTTTGTTTTCTCAACAAAGTACTGTACAAATGAGGCGAATCTTCTAACTTGGCCATCTTTTTAGATTACATTAACAAGGAAAGTTTGAACTTGCTGCACTCAACCATCTTCGTAGAAAGGGAACTGATTCCTAGAACCGAATTAACTTATTTCACACAGTACAGTGTTCAGTACTGAAGATGTTTGTATTCTAAAGAAACCGCTTTAGAAATGACGCGAATCCACTAACTTGTACTTCTTGTTAGATTACACAAACGAGGAAAGTTTGAACTTGCTGCACTCAACCTTCTTTGTAGGAAAGCAAGTGATTCCTAGAACCGTACTAGGGCATTTCACATAGTATAGTGTTCGGTAATGAAGATGTTTGTTTTGTAAACAAACTACTTTAGAAATGAGGTTAATCTACTACGTTGTGCATCTTCTTAGATTACATTAACAAGGAAAGTTTGAACTTGCTGCACTCAACCATCTTCGTAGAAAATAAATCGATTCCTAGAAGCGAATTCACTTATTTCACACAGTACAGTGTTCGGAACTGAAGATGTTTCTTTTCTAAAGAAACTACTTTAGAAATGAGGCGAATGCACCAACTTGTACATCTTGTTAGATTACTCAAACTAGGAAAGTTTGAACTTGCTGCACTCAACCTTCTTCGTGGAAATTAAACTTATTCCTAGAAGGGAATTAACTTATTTCACACAGTACAGTGTTTGGTACTGAAGATGTTTCTTTTCTAAAGAAACTATTTTAGAAATGAGGCCAATCTACTATGTTATGCCTCTTTTTAGATTACATTAAAAAGGAAAGTTTGAACTGCTGCACTCAACCTTCTTTGTAGGAATGCAACTGAATTCTAGAACCGAATGACCTTTTTACACACAGTACAATGTTCGCAATGAGGATGTTTGTTTTCTCAACAAACTAGTTTGCCAATGAGGCAAATCTACTAACTTGGACATCTTTTTAGAGCACACTAACAAGGAAAGTTTGAACTTGCTAAACTCAACCATCTTCGTAGAAAGGAAACTGATTCCTGGAACCGAATTAACTTATTTCACACAGTACAGTGTTCGGTACTGAAGATGTTTGTTTTTCTAAAGAAACTACTATAGAAATGAGGCCAATCTACTAAGTTGTGCATCTTTTTAGATTCCATTAACAAGGAAAGTTTGAACTTGCTGCACTCAATCTTCTTTGTAGGAAAGCAACTGATTCCTAGAACCAAATGAGCTTATTTCACACAGTACAATGTTCGGCAATAAAGATGTTAATTTTCTCAACAAACTACCTTACAAATGAGGTGACTCTGCTAACTTGGCTATCTTTTAAGATTACATTAACAAGGAAAGTTTGAACTTGCTGCACTCAACCATCTTCGTAGAAAGGAAACTGATTCCTAGAATCGAATTAACTTAATTCACACAGTACAGTGATCAGTACTGAAGATGTTTGTTTTCTAAAGAAACCACTTTAGAAACGACTCGAAACCACTAACTTGTACATCTTCTTAGATTACACAAACTAGGAAAGTTTGAACTTGCTCCACTCAACCTTCTTCGTAGGAAAGCAAGTGATTCCTGGAACGGAACTAGCTCATTTCACACAGTACAGTGTTGGTAATGATGATGTTTGTTTTCTAAACAAACTACTATAGAAAGGAGGCCAATCTACTAAGTTGTGCATCTTTTTAGATTACATTAACAAGGAAAGTTTGAACTTGTTGCACTCAAAATTCTTTGTAGGAAAGCAACTGATTCCTAGAACCGAATGAGCTTATTTCACACAGTACAATGTTCGGCAATGAAGATGTTTGTTTTCTCACAAAGTACTTTACAAATGAGGCGAATCTTCTCACTTGGCCATCCTTTTAGATAGCATTAACATGGAAAGTTTCACCTTGCTGTACTCAACCTTCTTCGTAGAAATTAAATTGTTTCCTTGAAGCGAATTAACTTATTTCACACTGTACAGTGTTCGGTACTGAAGATGTTTCTTTTCTAAACAAACTACTTTCGAAATGAGGCCAATCTACTAAGTTGTGCATATTTTTAGATTACATTAACAAGGAAAGTTTGAACTTCCTGCACTCAACCTTCTTTGTAGGAAATCAAGAGATTCCTGGAACCGAATGAGCTTATTTCACGCAATACAATGTTCGGCAATAAAGATGTTAATTTTCTCAACAAAATACTTTACAAATGAGGTGACTCTGCTAACTTACCCATCTTTTTAGATTACATTAACAAGGAAAGTTTGAACTTGTTGCACTCAACCATCTTCATAGAAATTAAACTGATTCCTAGAACCGAATTACTTTATTTCACACAGAACAGTGTTCGGTACTGAAGATGTTTCTTTTCTAAAGAAACTACTTTAGAAATGAGGCGAATGCACTACCTTGTACATCTTGTTAGATTACACAAACTAGGAAAGTTTGAACTTTAGGCACTCAACCTTCTTCTTAGGAAACCAAGTGATTCCTAGAACGGAACTAGCTTATTTCACATAGTACAGTGTTCGCTAATAAGGATGTTTGTTTTCTAAACAAACTACTTTAGAAATGAGGCCAATCTACTAAGTTGTGCATCTTTTTAGATTACATTAACAAGGAAAGTTTGAACTTCCTGCACTCCACCTTCTTCGTAGAAATTAAAGTGATTCCTAGAAGCGAATTAACTTATTTCTCACAGTACAGTGTTCGGTACTTAAGATGTTTATTTTCTAAAGAAAATACTTTAGAAATGAGGCCAATCTACTACATTGTGAATCTTTTTAGATTACATTAACAAGGAAAGTTTGAACTGGCTGCACTCAACCTTCTTTATAGGAAAGCAACTGAATTCTGGAATTAAATTAGCTTTTTTCACACAGTACAATGTTCGGCAATGAAGAGGTTTGTTTTCTCAACAAACTACTTTACCAATGAGGCAAATCTACTAACTTGGACATCTTTTTAGCGCACATTAACAAGGAAAGTTTGAACTTGCTAAACTCAACCATCTTCGTAGAAAGGAAACGGATTCCTAGAACCGAATTAACTTATTTCACACAATACAGTGTTCGGTGCTGAAGATGTTTCTTTTCTGAAGGAACTCGTTAGAAATAAGGCGAATCCACTAACTTGTACATCTTGTTAGATTACACAAACTAGGAAAGTTTGAACTTGCTGCACTGAACCATCTTCATAGAAATTAAACTGATTCCTAGAAGGGAATTAACTTATTTCCCACTGTACAGTGTTCGGTACTGAAGATGTTTCTTTTCTAAAGAAACTACTTTAGAAATGAGGCCAATCTACTAAGTTGTGCATCTTTTTAGATTCCATTAACAAGGAAAGTTTGAACTTGCTGCACTCAACCTTCTTTGTACGAAAGCAAGTGATTCCCAGAACCGAATGAGCTTATTTCACACAGTACACTGTTCGGAAATAAAGATGTTAATTTTCTCAACAAACTACCTTACAAATGAGGTGAATCTGCTAATTTGGCCATCTTTTTAGATTACATTAATAAGGAAAGTTTGACGTTGCTGCACTCAACCATCTTCGTAGAAAGGAAACTGATTCCCAGAATCGAATTAACTTATTTCACCCAGTACAGTGCTCTCTACTGAAGATGTTTGTTTTCTAAAGAAACCACTTTAGAAACGACTCGAAACTACTAAATTGTACATCTTCTTAGATTACACAAACTAGGAAAGTTTGAACTTGCTGCACTCAACCTTCTTCGTAGGAAAGCAAGTGATTCCTAGAACCGAACTAGCTCATTTCACATGGTACAGTGTTCGGTAATGAAGATCTTTGTTTTCTAAACACACTACTTTAGAAATGAGGCCAATCTCCTAAGTTGTGCATCTTTTCAGATTACATTAAGAAGGAAAGTTTGATCTTGCTGCACTCAACCTTCTTTGTAGGAAAGCAACTGATTCCTAGAACCGAATGAGCTTATTTTACACCGTACAATGTTTGGCAATGAAGATGTTGGTTTTCTCAACAAAGTACTTTACAAATGAGGCGAATCTTCTAACTTGGCCATCTTTTTAGATTACATTAACAAGGAAAATTTGAACTTGCTACACTCAATCATCTTTGTAAAAATTAAACTGATTCCTAAAAGCGAATTAACTTATTTCACACAGTACAGTGTTCGGTACTGAAGATGTTTGTTTTCTAAACAAACTACTTTAGAAATGAGAACAATCTAGTAAGTTGTGCATCTTTTTAGATTACATTAACAAGGAAAGTTTGAACTTGATGCACTCAACCTTCTTTGTAGGAAAGCAACTGATTCCTAGAACCGAATGAGCTTATTTCACACAGTACAATGTTCGGCAATGAAGATGTTTGTTTTCTCAACAAAGAACTTTACAAATGAGGCGAATCTTCTAACTTGGCCATCTTTTTAGATTACATTAACAAGGAAAGTTTGAACTTCCTGCACTCAACCTTCTTTGTGGGAAAGCAACTGATTCCTAGAACCGTATTAGCTTATTTCACACAGTACAATGTTTGGCAATGAAGATGTTTGTTTTCTCAACAAACTACTTTACAAATGAGGCGAATCTACTAACTTGGCCATCTTTATAGATTACATTAACAAGGAACGTTTGAACTTGGTAAACTCAACCATCTTCATAGAAAGTAAACAGATTCCTAGAACCGAATTATCTCTTTTCACACAATATAATGTTTTGTAATGAAGGTTTGTTTTCTAAAGAAACTACTTTAGAAATGAGGCGTATCTACTAACTTGGAAATCTTTTTAGATTACATTAAAAAGGAAAGTTTGAACTTGCTAAACTCAACCATCTTCGTAGAAAGTAAACTGATTCCTAGAACCGAATTAGCTAATTTCACACAGTACAATGTTTGGAAATGAAGGTTTGTTTTCTAAAGAAACTACTTTAGAAATGAGGCGAATCTACTAACTTGGACATCTTTTTAGATTACATTAACAAGGAAAGTTTGAACTTGCTGCACTCAACCATCTTTAGAAATTAAACTGATTCCTAGAAGCGAATTCACTTATTTCACACAGTACAGTGTTCGGTACTGAAGATGTTTCTTTTCTAAAGAAACTACTTTAGAAATGAAGCGAATCCACTAACTTGTATATCTTGTTAGTTTACACAAACTAGGAAAGTTTGAACTTGCTGCACTCAACTTTCTTTGTAGAAATTAAACTGATTCCTAGAAGCGAATTCACTTATTTCACAGAGTACAATGTTCGGTACTGAAGATGTTTCTTTCTAAAGAATCTACTTTAGAAATGAGGCGAATCTACTAAGTTGTGCATCTTTTTAGATTACATTAACAAGGAAAGTTTGAACTTGCTGCACTCAAACTTCTTTGTAGGAAAGCAATTGATTCCTAGAACCGAATTAGCTTGTTTCACACAGTACAAATATTCGGCAATAAAGATGTTAATCTACTCAACAAACAACCTTACAAATGAGGTGAATCTGCTAACTTGGCCATCTTTTTAGATTACATTAATAAGGAAAGTTTGAACTTACTGCACTCAACCATCTTCGTAGAAAGTAAACTGATTTCTAGAACCGAATTAGCTCATTTCACACAGTACAAAGTTTGGCAATGAAGGTTTGTTTTCTATAGAATCTACTTTAGAAATGAGGCGAATCTACTAACTTGGACATCTTTTTAGATTACATTAAAAGGAAAGTTTCAACTTCCTAAACTCAACCATCTTCGTAGAAAGGAAACTGAGTCCTAGAACCGAATTAACTTATTTCACACAGTACAGTGTTCGGTACTGAAGATGTTTCTTTTCTAAAGAAACTAATTTAGAAATGAGGCAAATCCACTAACTTGTACATCTTGTTAGATTACACAAACTAGGAAAGTTTGAACTTGCTGCACTCAACCTTCTTCGTAGGAAAGCAAGTGATTCCTAGAACGGAACTAGCTTATTTCACATAGTACAGTGTTCGGTAATGAAGATGATTTTTTTCTAATCAAACTACTTTTGAAATGAGGCCAATCTACTAAGTTGTGAATCTTTTTAGAATACATTAACAAGGAATGTTTTAACTTGCTGCACTCAACCGTCTTTGTAGGAAACCATCTGAATTCTAGATCCGAATTAGGTTTTTTCACACGGTACAATGTTTGGCAAAGAAGATGTTTGTTTTCTCAACCAACTACTTTACAAATGAGGTGAATCTACTAACTTGGCCATCTTTTTAGATTACATTAACAAGGAAAGTTTGAACTTGCTGTCCTCAACCATCTTCGTTGAAATTAAACTGATTCCTAGAAGCGAATTAACTTATTTCACACAGTACAGTGTTCGGTACTGAAGATGTTTCTTTTCTAAAGAAATTACTTTAGAAATGAGGCAAATCCACTAACTTGTACATCTTGTTAGATTACACAAACTAGGAAAGTTTGAACTTGCTGCACTCAACCTTCTTCGTAGGAAAGCAAGTGATTCCTAGAACGGAACTAGCTTATTTCACATAGTACAGTGTTCGGTAATGAAGATGTTTGTTTTCTAATCAAACTACTTTTGAAATGAGGCCAATCTACTAAGTTGTGCATCTTTTTAGAATACATTAACAAGGAATGTTTTAACTTGCTGCACTCAACCGTCTTTGTAGGAAACCATCTGAATTCTAGATCCGAATTAGGTTTTTTCACACGGTACAATGTTTGGCAAAGAAGATGTTTGTTTTCTCAACCAACTACTTTACAAATGAGGTGAATCTACTAACTTGGCCATCTTTTTAGATTACATTAACAAGGAAAGTTTGAACTTGCTGTCCTCAACCATCTTCGTTGAAATTAAACTGATTCCTAGAAGCGAATTAACTTATTTCACACAGTACAGTGTTCGGTACTGAAGATGTTTCTTTTCTAAAGAAATTACGTTAGAAATGAGGCGAATCCAATAAGTTGTGCATCTTTTTAGATTACATTAACAAGGAATGTTTGAACTTGCCGCACTCAACCGTCTTTGTAAGAAAGCAACTGAATTCTAGATCCGAATTAGCTTTTTTCACACAGTACAATGTTCGGCAATGAAGATGTTTGTTTTCTAAACAAACCACTTTACAAATGAGTCAAATCTACTAACTTCGACATCTTTTGAGGTTACATTAACAAGGAAAGTTTGAACTTGCTGAACTCAACTATCTTCGTAGAAAGTAAACTGATTCCTAGAACCGAATTAGCTCATTTCACACAGTACAAAGTTTGGCAATTTAGGTTTGTTTTCTAAAGAAACTAATTTAGAAATGAGGTGAATCTACTATCTTGGACAACTTTTTAGATTACATTAACAAGGAAAGTTTGAACTTGCTAAACTCAACCTTCTTTATAGTAAAGCAACAGATTCCTAGAACCGAATGAGCTTATTTCACTCAGTACAATGTTCAGTAATGAAGATGATTGTTTTTCTCAACAAAGTACTTTACAAATGAGGCGAATCTTCTAACTTGGCCATTTTTAGATTACATTAACAAGGAAAGTTTGAACTTGCTGCACTCAACCTTCTTCGTAGAAATTAAACTGATTCCTAGAAGCGAATTAACTTATTTCACACTGTACAGTGTTCGGTACTGAAGATGTTTCTTTTCTAAAGAAACTACTTAAGAAATGAGGCCAATCTACTAAGTTATGAATCTTTTTAGATTACATTAACAAGGAAAGTTTGAACTTGCTGCACTCAACCTTCTTTGTAGGAAAGCAACTGATTCCAAGAACCGAATGAGCTTATTTCACACAGTACAATGTTCGGCAATAAAGATGTTAATTTTCTCAACAAACTACCTTACAAATGAGGTGAATCTGCTAACTTGGCCATCTTTTCAGATTACATTCACAAGGAAAGTTTGAACTTGCTGCACTCAACCATCTTCGTAAAAAGGAAACTGATTCCTAGAACCAAATGAACTTATTTCACACAGTCCAGTGCTCAGTACTGAAGATGTTTGTTTTCTAAAGAAACCAATTTAGAAACGACTCGAAACCACTATCTTGTACATCTGGTTAGATTACACAAACTAGGAAAGTTTGAACTTCCTGCAATCAACCTTCTTCGTAGGAAAGCAAGTGATTCCTAGAATCGAACTAGCTCATTTCACATAGTACAGAATTCTGTAATGAAGATGTTTGTTTTCTAAAGAAACTACTTTAGAAATGAGGCCAATCTACTAAGTTGTGCATCTTTTCAGATTACATTAACAAGGAAAGTTTGAACTTGCTGCACTCAACGATCTTCGTAGAAATTAAACTGATTCCTAGAACCGAATTACCTTATTTCCCACAGTACAGTGTTCGGAACTGAAGATGTTTCTTTTCTAAAGAAACTACTTTAGAAATGAGGCGAATGCACTAACTTGTACATCTTGTTAGATTACCAAAACTAGGAAAGTTTGAACTTGCTGCACTCAACCTTCTTCGTAGGAAAGCAAGTGATTTCTAGAACCGAACTAGCTCATTTCACATAGTACAGTGTTTGGTAATGAAGATCTTTGTTTTCTAAACAAACTACTTTAGCAATGAGGCCAATCTCCTAAGCTGTGCATCTTTTCAGATTACATTAACAAGGAAAGTTTGAACTTGCTGCACTCAACCTTCTTTGTAGGAAAGCAACTGATTCCTAGAACCGAATGAGCTTATTTCACACAGTACAATGTTTGGCAATGAAGATGTTTGTTTTCTCAACAAAGTACTTTACAAATGAGGCGAATCTTCTAACTTGGCCATCTTTTTAGATTACATTAACAAGGAAAGTTTGAACTTGCTGCACTCAACCTTCTTTGCACGAAAGCAACTGATTCCTAGAACCGAATGAGCTTATTTCACACAGTACAATGTTCGGCAATGAAGATGTTTGTTTTCTCAACAAAGTACTTTACAAATGAGTCGAATCTTCTAACTTGGCCATCTTTTTAGATTACATTAACAAGGAAAGTTTGAACTTGCTAAATTCAAACCTCTTCTTAGAAAGGAATCTGATTCGTAGAACCGAATTAACTTATTTCACACAGAGCAATGTTCGGCAATGAAGATGTTTGTTTTCTCAACAAACTACTTTACAAATGAGGCGAATCTACTAACTTGGCCATCTATTTAGATTACATTAACATGGAAAGTTTGAACTTGCTGCACTCAACCATCTTCGTAGAAATTAAACTGATTCCTAGAACCGAATTACCTTATTTCCCACAGTACAGTGTTCGGAACTGAAGATGTTTCTTTTCTAAAGAAACTACTTTAGAAATGAGGCGAATGCACTAACGTGTACATCTTGTTAGATTACCAAAACTAGTTAAGTTTGAACTTGCTGCACTCAACCTTCTTCGTAGGAAAGCAAGTGATTCCTAGAACCGAACTAGCTCATTTCACATAGTACAGTGTTTGGTAATGAAGATCTTTGTTTTCTAAACAAACTACTTTAGTAATGAGGCCAATCTCCTAAGCTGTGCATCTTTTCAGATTACATTAACAAGGAAAGTTTGAACTTGCTGCACTCAACCTTCTTTGTAGGAAAGCAACTGATTCCTAGAACCGAATGAGCTTATTTCACACAGTACAATGTTTGGCAATGAAGATGTTTGTTTTCTCAACAAAGTACTTTACAAATGAGGCGAATCTTCTAACTTGGCCATCTTTTTAGATTACATTAACAAGGAAAGTATGAACTTGCTGCACTCAACCTTCTTTGCAGGAAAGCAACTGATTCCTAGAACCGAATGAGCTTATTTCACACAGTACAATGTTCGGCAATGAAGATGTTTGTTTTGTCAACAAATTACTTTACAAATGAGTCGAATCTTCTAACTTGGCCATCTTTTTAGATTACATTAACAAGGAAAGTTTGAACTTGCTAAATTCAAACCTCTTCTTAGAAAGGAATCTGATTCGTAGAACCGAATTAACTTATTTCACACAGTGCAATGTTCGGCAATGAAGATGTTTGTTTTCTCAACAAACTACTTTACAAATGAGGCGAATCTACTAACTTGGCCATCTATTTAGATTACATTAACATGGAAAGTTTGAACTTGCTGCACTCAACCTTCTCTGTAGGAAAGCAAGTGATTCCTAGAACCGAATGAGCTTATTTCACACAGTACAATGTTCGGCAATACAGATGTTAATTTTCTCAACAAACTACTTTACAAAGGAGGTGACTCTGCTAACTTGGTCATCTTTTTAGATGACATTAACAAGGAAAGTTTGACCTTGCTAACCTCAACCATCTTCGTTGAGAGGAAACTGATTCCTAGAACCGAATTAACTTATTTTATACAGTACAGTGTTCAGTACTGAAGACGTTTGTTTTCTAAAGGAACCACTTTAGAAATGACGCAAATCCACTCACTTATACATCTTGTTAGTTTACACAAATTAGGAAAGCTTGAACTTGCTGCACTCAACCTTCTTGGTAGGAAAGCAAGTGATTCCTAGAACCGAACTAGCTCATTTCACATAGTACAGTGTTCGGTAATGAAGATGTTTGTTTTCTCAACAAACTACTTTATAAATGAGGCCAATCTACTAACTTGTGCATCTTTTTAGATTACATTAACAAGGAAAGTTTGAACTTGCTGCACTCAAACTTCTTTGTAGGAAAGCAACTGATTCCTAGAACGGAATGAGCTTATTTCACACAGGACAATGTTTGGCAATGAAGATGCTGGTTTTCTCAACAAACTACTTTACAAATGAGGCGAATCTACTAACTTGGCCTTCTTTTTAGTTTACATTAACAAGGAAAGTTTGAACTTGCTGCACTCAACCGTCTTCGTAGAAATTAAACTGATTCCTAGAAGCGAACTAACTTATTTCACACAGTACAGTGTTCGGTACAGAAGACGTTTCTTTTCTAAAGAAACTGTTTTAGAAATGAGGCCAATCTACGAAGTTGTGCATCTTTTTCGATTACATTAACAAGGAAAGTTTGAACTTGCTGCACTCAACCGTCTTTGTAGGAAAGCAACTAAATTCTAGAACCGAATGAGATTTTTTCACACAGTACAATGTTCAGCAATGAAGATTTTTTTTTCTCAACGAACTAATTTACCAATGAGGTAAATCTACAAACTTGAACATCTTTTTAGATTACATTAACATGGAAAGTTTGATCTTGTTGCACTCAACCATCTTCGTAGAAAAGAAACTGATTCCTAGCACCGAATTAACTTATTTCACACTGTACAGTGTTAGGTACTGAAGATGTTTGTTTTCTAAAGAAACTAATTTAGAAATGACGCGAATCCACTAACTTGTACATCTTGTTATGTTACACAAACTAGGAAAGTTTGAACTCTCTGCACTCAACCATCTTCGTAGAAATTAAACTGATTCCTAGAAGCGCATTAACTCATTTCACACAGTACAGTGTTCGGTACTGAAGATGTTTCTTTCTACAGAAAGTACTCTAGAAATGAGGCTAATGTACTAAGTTGTGCATCTTTTTAGATTCCATTAACAAGGAATGTTTGAAGTTGCTGCACTCAACCTTCTTGGTAGGAAAGCAAGTGATTCCTAGAACCGAATGAGCTTATTTCACACAGTACAATGTTCGGCAATAAAGATGTTAATTTTCTCAACAAACTACTTTACAAATGAGGCAAATCTACTAACTTGGCTACCTTTTTAGATTACATTAACAAGTCAAGATTGAACTTGCTGCACTCAACCATCTTCGTAGAAATTAAACTGATTCCTAGAAGCGAATTCACTTATTTCACACAGTACAGTGTTCGGGACTGAAGATGTTTCTTTTCTAAAGAAACTACTTTAGAAATGAGGCGAATCCACTAACTTGTACATCTTGTTAGATTACACAAACTAGGAAAATTTGAACTTGCTGCACTCAACCTTCTTCGTAGGAAACCAAGTGATTCCCAGAATCGAACTAGCTCATTTCACATAGTACAGTGTTCGGTAATGAAGATGTTTGTTTTCTAAAAAAACTACTTTAGAAATGAGGACAATCTACTAAGTGGTGCATCTTTTCAGATGACATTTACAAGGAAAGTTTGAACTTGCTGCATTCAACCTTCTTTGTAGGAAAGCAACTGATTCCTAGAACCGAATGAGCTTATTTCACACAATACAATGTTCGGCAATGAAGATGTTTGTTTCCTCAACAAAGTACTTTACAAATGAGGCGAATCTTCTACCTTGGCCATCTTTATAGATTACATTAACACGGAAAGTTTGAACTTTCTGCACTCAATCTTCTTCATACAAATTAAACTGATTCCTAGAAGCGAATTCACTTATTTCGCACAGTACAGTGTTCGGTACTGAAGATGTTTCTTTTCTAAAGAAACTACTTTAGAAATGAGGCCAATCTACTAAGTTGTGCATCTTTTTAGATTACATTTCAAGGTAAGTTTGAACTTGCTGCACTCAACCTTCTTTGTAGGAAAGCAAGTGATTCCTAGAACCGAATGTTCTTATTTCACACAGTACAATATTTGGCTATAAAGATGTTAATTTTCTCAACAAACTATTTTACAAATGAGGTGACTCTGCTAACTTGTCCATCTTTTTAGATTACATTAACAAGGAAAGTTTGAACTTGCAGCACTCAACCATCTTCGTAGAAAGGAAACTGATTCCTAGAATCGAATTAACTTATTTCACACAGTACAGTGTTTAGTACTGAAGATGTTTGTTTTCTAAAATAACCACTTTAGAAACGACGCGAATACACTAACTTGTACATCTTGTTAGATTACACAAACAAGGAAAGTTTGAATTTGCTGAACTCATCCTTCTTCGTAGCAAAGCAAGTGATTCCTAGAACCGAACTAGCTCATTTCACATAGTATAGTCTTCGGTAATGAAGATGTTTGTTTTTTAACCAAACTACTTTAGAAATGAGGCCAATCTACTAAGTTGTGTATCTTTTTAGATTACATTAACAAGGAAAGTTTGAACTTGCTGCACTCAACCATCTTCGGAGAAATTAAACTGATTCCTAGAACCGATTTACCTTATTTCACACAGTACAGTGTTCAGTACTGAAGAGGTTTCTTTTCTAAAGAAACTACTTTAGAAATGAGGCGAATGCACTAACTTGTATATCTTGTTAGATTACAGAAACTAGGAAAGTTTGAACTTGCAGCACTCAACCTTCTTCATAGGAAAGCAAGTAATTCCTAGAACCGATCTAGCTCATTTCACATAGTATAGTGTTCGGTAATGAAGATGTTTGTTTTGTAAACAAACTACTTTAGAAATGAGGACAACCTACTAAGTTGTGCATCTTTTCAGATTACATTAACAAGGAAAGTTTGAACTTGCTGCACTCAACCTTTTTTACAGGAATGCAACTGATTCCTAATACTGAATGAGCTTATTTCACATAGTACAATATTTGGCAATGAAGATGTTTGTTTTCTCAACAAACTACTTTACAAATGAGGCGAATCTACTAACTTGGCCATCTTTTTAGATTTCATTAACAAGGAAAGTTTGAACTTGCTGCACTCAACCATCTTCGTAGAAATTAAACTGATTCCTTGAAGCGAAATCACTTATTTCACACAGTACAGTGTTCGGTACTGAAGATGTTTCTTTTCTAAAGAAAGTACTTTAGAAATGAGGCGAATCCACTAACTTGTACATCTTGTTAGATTACACAAACTAGGAAAGTTTGAACTTGCTGCACTCAACCTTCTTCGTAGGAAAGCAAGTGATTCCTAGAACGGAACTAGCTCATTTCACATAGTACAGTGTTCAGTAATGAAGATGTTTGTTTTCTAAACAAAATACTTTACAAATGAGTCGAATCTTCTAACTTGGCCATCTTTTTAGATTACATTAACAAGGAACGTTTGAACTTGCTGCACTCAACCATCTTCGTAGAAATTAAACCGATTCCTAGAAGCGAATTCACTTATTTCACACAGTACAGTGTTCGGTACTGAAGATGTATCTTTACAAAAGAAACTACTTTAGAAATGAGGCCAATCTACTAAGTTGTGCATCTTTTTAGATTACATTAACAAGGAAAGTTTGAACTTGTTGCACTCAACCGTCTTCTGAGAAATTAAACTGATTCCTTGAACCAATATACCTTACTTCACACAGTACAGTGTTCCCAACTGAAGATGTTTCTTTTGTAAAGAAACTACTTTAGAAATGAGGTGAATGCACTAACTTGTACATCTTGTTATGTTTCACAAACTAGGAAAGGTTGAACTTGCTGCACGCAACCTTTTTCATAGGAAAGCAAGTGATTCCTAGAACCGAACTAGCTCATTTCACATAGTATAGTGTTCGGAAATGAAGATATTTGTTTTGTAAAAAAACTACTTTAGAAATGAGGCCAATCTACTAAGTTGTTCATCTTTTTAGATTACATTAACAAGGAAAGTTTGAACTTGCTGCACTCAACCTTCTTTGTAGGAAAGCAACTGATTCCTAGAACCGAATGAGCTTATTTCACACAGTACAATGTTCGGCAATGAAGATGTTTGTTTCCTCAACAAAGTACTTTACTAATGAGGCGAATCTTCCAACTTAGCCATCTTTTTAGATTACATTAACAAGGAAAGATTGAACTTGCTGCACTCAACCTTCTTCGTAGAAATTGAACTGATTCCTAGAAGCGAATTAACTTATTTCACACAGAACAGTGTTCGGTACTGAAGATGTTTCTTTTCTAAAGAAACTACTTTAGAAATGAGGCGAATGCACTAACTTGTACATCTTGTTAGATTACACAAACTAGGAAAGTTTCAACTTGCTGCACTCAACCATCTTCGTAGAAATTAAACTGATTCCTAGAAGCGAATTAACTCATTTCACACAGTACAGTGTTCGGAAGTGAAGATGTTTCTTTTCTAAAGAAACAATTTTAGAAATGAGGCCAATCTACTAAGTTGTGCATCTTTTTACATTCCATTAACAAGGAAAGTTTGAACTTGCTGCACTCAACCTTCTTTGTAGGAAAGCACGTGATTCCTAGTCTGACTGAGCTTATCTCACACAGTACAATGTTCAGCAATAAAGATGTTAATTTTCTCAACAAACTACCTTACAAATGAGGTGAATCTGCTAACTTGGCCATCTTTTTAGATTACATTAACAAGGAAAGTTTGAACTTGCTGCACTCAACCATCTTTGTAGAAAGGAAACTGATTCCTAGAACCGAATTAACTTATTTCACACAGTACAGTGCTCAGTACTGAAGATGTTTGTTTTCTAAAGAAAACACTTTAGAAACAACTCGAAACCACTAACTTGTACATCTTGTTAGATTACACAAACTAGGAAAGTTTGAACTTGCTGCACTCAACCTTCTTCGTAGAAAACGAAGTGATTCCTAGAATCGAACTAGCTCATTTCACATAGTACAGTATTCGGTAATGAAAATGTTTGTTTTCTAAACAAACTACTATATAAATGAGTCCAATCTACTACGTTGTGCATATTTTCAGATTACATTAACAAGGAAAGTTTGAACTTGCTGCACTCAACATTCTTTGTAGGAAAGCAACTGATTCCTAGAACCGAATGAGCTTATTTCACACAGTACAATGTTCGGCAATGAAGATGTTTGTTTTCTCAAAAAGTACTTTACAAATGAGGCGAATCTTCTAACTTGGCCATCTTTTTAGATTACATTAAAAAGGAAAGTTTGAACTTGCTGCACTCAACCATCTTCGTAGACATTAAACTGATTCCTTGAAGCGAATTCACTTATTTCACACAGTACAGTGTTCTGTACTGAAGATGTTTCTTTTCTAAAGAAACTATTTTAGAAATGAGGCGA
The DNA here is from genome assembly GCA_036365145.1 of Orientallactaga sibirica. Lineage (NCBI taxonomy): Eukaryota > Metazoa > Chordata > Mammalia > Rodentia > Dipodidae > Orientallactaga > Orientallactaga sibirica. The sequence goes on from JAEOAD010002581.1 coordinate 44,691, forward strand.
ATCCACTAACTTGTACATCTTGTTAGATTTCACAAACTATGAAAGTTTCAACTTGCTGCACTCAACCTTCTTCGTAGGAAAGCAAGTGATTCCTAGAACGGAACTAGCTTATTTCACATAGTAGAGTGTTTGGTAATGAAGACGTTTGTTTTCTAAACAAACTACTTTAGAAATGAGACCAATCTACTAAGTTGTGCATCTTTTTAGATTACATTAACAAGGAAAGTTTGAACTTGCTGCATTCAACCTTCTTTGTAGGAAAGCAACTGATTCCTAGAACCGAATGAGCTTATTTCACACAGTACAATGTTTCGCAATGAAGATGTTTGTTTTCTCAAAAAACTACGTTCCAAATGAGGCGGATCTTCTAACTTGGCAATCTTTTTAGATTACATTAACAAGGAAAGTTTGAACTTGCTGAACTCAACCATCTTCATAGAAATTAAACTGATTCCTAGAACCGATTAACCTTATTTCACACAGTGCAGCATTCGGTACTGAAGTTGTTTCTTTTCTAAAGAAACTACTTTAGAAATAATGCGAATGGACTAACTTGTACATCTTGTAAGATTACACAAACTAGGAAAGTTTGAACTTGCTGCACTCAACCTTCTTCGTAGAAATTAAACTGATTCCTAGAAGCGAATTAACTTATTTTACACAGTACAGTGTTCGGTACTGAAGACGTTTCTTTTCTAAAGAAACTACTTTAGAAATGAGGCCAATCTACTACGTTGTGCATCTTTTTAGATTACATTAACAAGGAAAGTTTGAACTGGCTGCACTCAACCTTCTTTGTAGGAAAGCAACTGAATTCTAGAACTTAATTAGCTTTTTCACACTGTACAATGTTCAGCAATGAAGATGTTTGTTTTCTGAACAAACTACTTTACCAATGAGGCAAATCTACTAACTTGGACATCTTTTGAGAGCACATTAACAAGGAAAGATTGAACTTGCTAAACTCAACCATCTTCGTAGAAAGTAAACTGATTGCTAGAAATGAATTAGCTCATTTCACACAGTACAAAGTTTGGCAATTTAGGTTTGTTTTCTAAAGAAACTACTTTAGAAATGAGGCAAATCTACTAACTTGGACATCGTTGTAGATTACATTAACAAGGAAAGTTTGAACTTGCTGCACTCAACCATCTTCGTAGAAATTAAACTGATTCCTAGAAGCGAATTACCTTATTTCACACAGTACAGTGTTTGGTACTGAAGACGTTTCTTTTCTAAAGAAACTACTTTACAAATTAGGCGATTCCACTAACTTGTACATCTTGTTAGCTTATACAAACTAGGAAAGTTTGAACTTGCTGCACTCAACCTTCTTCGTAGGAAAGCAAGTGATTCCTAGAACAGAACTAGCTTATTTCACATAGTACAGTGTTCGGTAATGAAGATGTTTGTTTTCTAAACAAACTACTTTAGAAATGAAGCCAATCTACTAAGTTGTGCATGTCTTTACATTACATTAACAAGGAAAGTTTGAACTGGCTGCACTCAACCTTCTTTGTAGGATAGCAACTGAATTCTACAACCGAATTAGCTTTTTACACACAGTACAATGTTCGGCAATGAAGATGTTTGTTTTCTCAACAAACTACTTTACCAATGAGGCAAATCTACTAACTTGACATCTTTTTAGAGCACATTAACAAGGAAAGTTTGAACTTGCTAAACTCAACCATCTTGTAGAAAGTAAACTGATTCCTTGAACCGAATTAGCTCATTTCAAACAGTACAAAGATTGGAAATTTAGGTTTGTTTTCTAAAGAAACTACTTTAGAAATGAGGCGAATCTAGTAACTTGGACATCTTTTTAGATTACATTAACAAGAAAAGTTTTAACTTGCTAAACTCAACCATCTTCGAAGAAAGGAAACTGATTCCTAGAACTGAATTAACTTATTTCACACAGTACACTGTTCGGTACTGAAGATGTTTGTTTTCTAAAGAAACTAATTTAGAAATGACGAGAATCCTGTAACTTGTACATCTTGTTAGATTACACAAACTAGGAAAGTTTGAAGTTGCTGCACTCAACCATCTTCGTAGAAATTAAACTGATTCCTAGAAGCGAATTAACTCATTTCACACAGCACAGTTTTCGGTACTGATGATGTTTCTTTTCTAAAGAAAGTACTTTAGAAATGAGTTCAATCTACTAAGTTGTGCATCTTTTTAGATTCCATTAACAAGGAAAGTTTGAACTTGCTGCACTCAACCTTCTTTGTAGGAAAGCAAGTGATACCTAGAACCGAAAGAGCTTATTTCACACAGTACAATGTTTGGCAATAAAGACGTTAATTTTCTCAACAAACTATTTTACCAATGAGGTGACTCTGCTAACTTGGCCATCTTTTTAGATTACATTAACAAGGAAAGTTTGAACTTGCTGCACTCAACCATCTTCGGAGAAAGGAAACTGATTCCTAGATCCGAATTAACTTATTTCACACAGTACAGTGTTCAGTACTGAATATGTTTGTTTTCTAAAGAAACCACTATGGAAACAATGCAAATGCACTAACTTGTACATCTTGTTAAATTACACAAACGAGGAAAGTATGAACTTGCTGCACTCAACCTTCTTCATAGGAAAGCAAGTGATTCCTAAAACCAAATTAGCTCATTTCACTTAGTATAGTTTTCGGTAATGAAGATGTTTCTTTTGTAAACAAACTACTTTAGAAATGATGCCAATCTACTAAGTTGTGCATCTTTTTAGATTACATTAACAAGGAAAGCTTGAACTTGCTGCACTCAACCATCTTCGTAGAAATTAAACTGAATCCTAGAACCGAATTACCTTATTTCACACAGTACAGTGTTCGGTACTGAAGATGTTTCTTTTCTAAAGAAACTACTTTAGAAATGAGGCCAATCTACTACGTTGTGCTTCTTTTGAGATTACATTAACAAGGTAAGTTTGAACTGGCTCCACTCAACCTTCTTTGTTGGAAAGCAACTGAATTCTAGAACCGCATTAGCTTTTTACACACAGTACAATGTTCGGCAATGAAGACGTTTGTTTTCTCAACAAACTACTTTACCAATGAGGCAAATCTACTAACTTGGACATCTTTGTAGATTACATTAACAAGGAAAGTTTGAACTTGCTGCACTCAACCTTCTTTGTAGGAAAGCAACTGAATTCTAGAACCGCATTAGCTTTTTACTCACAGTACAATGTTCAGCAATGAAGACGTTTGTTATCTCAACAAAGTACTTTACAAATGAGGCGAATCTTCTAATTTGGCCATCTTTTAGATTTACATTAACAAGGAGCTGAACTTGCTGCACTCAACCTTCTTTGCAGAAAGCAACCGAATTCTAGAACTTAATTAGCTTTTTTCACACAGCAATGTTCAGTACTGAAGATGTTTGTTTCTAAAGAAAGTACTTTAGAAATGAGGCCAATCTACTAAGTTGTGCATCTTTTAGATTCCATTAACAAGGAAAGTTTGAACTTGCTGCACTCAACCTTCTTTGTAGGAAAGCAAGTGATACCTAGAACCAAAAGAGATTATTTCACACAGTACAATGTTTCAATAAAGATGTTTGTTTGGAAACCACTTTAGAAATGAGGGAGAAATCCACTCAACTTGGCCATCTTTTAGATTACATTAACAAGGAAAGTTTGAACTTGCTTGCACTCAACCATCTTTGTAGAAAGGAAACTGATTCCTAGATCTGATTAACTTATTTCACACAGTACAGTGTTCAGTACTGAAGATGTTTGTTTTATAAAGAAACTACTATGGAAACAATGCAAATGCACTAACTTGTACATCTTGTTAAATTACACAAACGAGGAAAGTTTGAACTTGCTGCACTCAACCTTCTTCAGAAATTAAAATGATTCCTTAAAACCAAATTAGCTCATTTCACACAGTATAGTTTTCGATAATGAAGATGTTTGTTTTGTAAACAAACTACTTTAGAAATGATGCCAATCTACTAAGTTGTGCATCTTTTTAGATTACATTAACAAGGAAAGCTTGAACTTGCTGCACTCAACCATCTTCAGAGAAATTAAACTGATTCCTAGAACCAAATTAGCTTATTTCACACAGTACAGTGTTCGGTACTGAAGATGTTTCTTTTCTAAAGAAACTACTTTAGAAATGAGGCCAATCTACTACGTTGTGCATCTTTTGAGATTACATTAACAAGGTAAGTTTGAACTGGCTCCACTAACCTTCTTTGTTGGAAAGCAACTGAATTCTAGAACCTAATTAGCTTTTACACACAGTACAATGTTTCACAATGAAGACGTTTGTTTTTTTCAACAAACTACTTTACAAATGAGGCAAATCTACTAACTTGGACATCTTTGTAGATTACATTAACAAGGAAAGTTTGAACTTGCTGCACTCAACCTTCTTTGTAGGAAAGCAACTGAATTCTAGAACCGCATTAGCTTTTACTCACAGTACAATGTTCAGCAATGAAGATGTTTGTTATCTCAACAAACTACTTTACAAATGAGGTGAATCTTCTAATTTGGCCATCTTTTAGATTACATTAACAAGGAAAGTTTGAAGTTGCTGCACTCAACCTTCTTCGTAGAAATTAAACTGATTCCTGGAACCGAATTAACTTATTTCACACAGTACAGTGTTCAGTACTGAAGATGTTTGTTTTATAAAGAAAACCACTTAGAAATGAGAAATCCACTAACTTGTAAATCTTTTTAGATTACACAAACGAGGACAGTTTGAACTTGTTGCACTCAACCTTCTTCCTAGGAAAGCAAATGATTCCTAGAACCAAAGTAGATTATTTCACATAGTACAGTGTTTGGTAATGGAGATGTTTGTTTTGAAACACACTACTTTAGAAATGAGGCCAATCTACTAAGTTGTGCAACTTTTCAGATTACATTAACAAGGAAAGTTTGAACTTGCTGCACTCAACCTTCTTTGTAGGAAAGCAACTGATTCCTAGAACCGATTGAGCTTATTTCACACAGTACAATGTTTGGCAATGAAGATGTTTGTTTTCTCAAATAACTACTTTTTAAAATGAGGCGAATCTACTAACTTGGCCATCTTTTAGATTACATTAACAAGGAAAGTTTGAACTTGCTGCAATCAACCATCTTCGTAGAAATTAAACTGATTCCTAGAAGCGAATTCACTTATTTCACACAGTACAGTGTTCGTAATGAAGATGTTTCTTTTCAAAGAACCTACTTTTAGAAATGAGGCGAATCCACTAACTTGTGCATCTTGTTAGATTACACAAACTAGGAAAGTTCGAACTTGCTGCACTCAACCTTCTTCCTAGGAAAGCAAGTGATTCCGAGAATCAAACTAGCTAATTTTACATAGTACAGTGTTCGGTAATTAAGTGTTTGTTTTCTAAACAAACTACTTTATGAATGAGGCCAATCTACTAAGTTGTGCATCTTTTCCGATTACAGTAACAAGGAAAGTTTGAACTTGCTGCACTCAACCTTCTTTGTAGAAAGCAACTGATTCCTAGAACCGAATGAGCTTATTTCACACAGTACAATTTTTGGCAATGAAGATGTTTGTTTCCTCAACAAAGTACTTTTACAAATGAGGCGAATCTACTAACTTGGCCAACATTTTTAGATTACATTAACAAGGAAAGTTTGAACTTGCTGCACTCAACCATCTTCTTAGAAATTAAACTGATTCCTAGAACCGATTTACCTTATTTCACACAGTATAGTGTTCAGTACTGAAGATGTTTCTTTTGTAAAGAAACTACTTTAGAAATGAGGCGAATGCACTAACTTGTACATATTGTTAGATTTCACAAACTAGGAAAGTTTGAATTTGCTGTACTCAACCTTCTTCATAGGAAAGCAATTGATTCCTAGAACCGAACTAGCTCATTTCACATAGTATAGTATTCGGTAATGAAGATGTTTGTTTTCTAAACAAACTACTTAGAAATGAGGCCAATCTATTAAGTTGTGCATCTTTTCAGATTACATTAACAAGGAAAGTTTGAGCTTGATGCACTCAACCTTCTTCATAGGAAAGCAACTGATTCCTAGAACCGAATGAGCTTATTTCACAAAGTACAATGTTTGGCAATGAAGATGTTTGTTTTCTCAACAAACTACTTTTCAAATGAGGCGAATCTACTCACTTGGCCATCTTTTTAGATTACATTAACAAGGAAAGTTTGAACTTGCTGCACTCAACCATCTTTTAGAAATTAAACTGATTCTGAAGCTTAATTCACTTATTTCACACAGTACAGTGTTTGGTACTGAAGATGTTTGTTTTCTAAAGAAACTACTTTAGAAATGAGGCGAATCGGCTAACTTGTACATCTTGTTAGATTACACAAACTAGGAACGTTTGAACTTGCTGCACTCAACCTTCTTCAGGGGAAAGCAAGTGATTCTCTAGAACGGAACTAGGTAATTTCACATAGTACAGTGTTCGGTAATGAAGATGATTGTTTTCTAAACAAAGTACTTGAGAAATGAGGCCAATCTACTAAGTTGTGCATCTTTTTAGATTACATTAACAAGGAAAGTTTGAACTTGCTGCACTCAACCTTCTTTGTAGGAAAGCAACTGATTCCTAGAACCGAATGAGCTTATTTCACACAGTACAATGTTCGGCAATGAAGATGTTTGTTTTCTCAACAAAGTACTTTACAAATGAGGCGAATCTTCTAACTTGGCCATCTTTTTAGATGACATTAACAATGAAAGTTTGAACTTGCTGCACTCAACCTTCTTCGTAGAAATTAAACTGATTCCTAGAACCGAATTAGCTCATTTCACACAGTACAATGTTTGGCAATGAAGGTTTGTTTTCTAAAGAAACTACTTTAGAAATGAGGCAAATCTACTAGCTTGGACATCTTTTTAGATTACATTAACAAGGAAAGTTTGAACTGGCTGCACTCAACCTTCTTTGTAAGAAACCAACTGAATTCTAGAACTAAATTAGCTTTTTTTCACACAGTAAAATGTTCTGCAATGAAGATATTTGTTTTCTCAAGAAACTACTTTACCAATGAGGCAAATCTACTAACTTGGACATCTTTTTTAGAGCACATTAACAAGAAAAGTATGACCTTGCTAAACTCAACCATCTTCTTGTAGAAATTAAACTGATTCCTTGAAGTGAACAGTGTTTGGTACTGAAGATGTTTGTTTTCTAAAGAAACTACTTTAGAAATGAGGCCAATCTACTAAGTTGTGCATCTTTTGTAGACGACACAAGGAAAGTTTGAACCTGCTGCACTCAACCTTCTTTGTAGGAAAGCAACTGATTCTAGAACCAATGAGCTTATTTCACACAGTACAATGTTCGGCAATGAAGATGTTTGTTTTCTCAACAAAGTACTTTACAAATGAGGCGAATCTTCTAATTTGGCCATCTTTTTAGATT
>JAEOAD010001189.1:0-39964 GCA_036365145.1 Orientallactaga sibirica
GAAGATATCAATGTTCAGTGCTGATTTTTACCTTTCCTAAGGAATGTATGATCCTTCTGTGCAGTGCAGGTGTTGACCTTTACATAAGGAATGGCTGATCCTTGTGTGCAATGTAGGTGTTTACCATTACCTAAGGAGTGGATCATACCTCTGTGCAATGCAGGTGTTTCTCTTTATCTAATTAATGGATGATCCCTCTGTGCAACGCAGGTGTTGATCTTTACCTAAGGAATAGATGATTCCTCTGTTCAATGCAGGTGTTTAATGTTATCTTAGGAATGGATGATCCCTCTGTTCAATGCAGGTGTTTACAGTTACCTAAGGAATGGATGATCCCTCTGTTCAATGCAGGTGTTTCCCGTTATCTAAGAAATGGATGAGTTCTAGAAATTTTGCAATTTCATTCTTTATTTCATCCACAACCCATGTGTTGTTTAAGAGTGTGTTGTTCAATTTCCAGGAGGTAGAGGGATTCCTGGTGTACTTTTTGTTGTTAATTTCTAGCATTACAGCATTGTGGTCTGATATCATGCAGGAAATTACATCACTTTTCTTGAAAGTATGGAGGCAGGCTTTGTGGCCCAGTACATGATCTATTTTAGAGAAGGTTCCATGTGCTGCTGAGAAGAATGTGTAATCTGTAGATTTTGGGTGGAATGTTCTATATACGTCTGTTAGGTCTAGTTGCTCTATGGTGTTGTTGAGCTCTCTTACTTCTCTATTAATTTTCTGTTTGGATGATCTATCCATTGTTGATAGTGGAGTATTGAAGTCCCCGACTATGATGGTGTTGGTGTTTATTTCTGTTTTGTTGCCAAGTAGATTTTGCTTTATGAATTGTGGTGGACCTGTGTTTGGTGCATAAATATTGATGATTGTGATGTCCTCTTGTTGGATTGTTCCTTGATAAGTAAGAAGTGGCCTTCTTTGTGTTTTTTTGGTTAATTTTGGTTTGAAGTCTATTTTATCTGATATAAGTATAGCTACGCCTGCTTTTTTTCGTGTTTGTGTTTTGCTTGGAATATCATTTTCCACCCTTTCACCCTAAGGAGGTGTCTGTCTTTAGTGGTGAGGTGGCTTTCTTGAAGACAGCAGATAGAGGGGTCCATTTTTCTGATCCACCCTGTTAGCTTATGTCTTTTGATGGGTGAATTGAGGCCATTAATGTTCAGAGATATTAGATTGAGGTTTGATTTAATACCAGCCATATTGTAGTGGGTTGTGGTCTTTGTGCTTTTTTTGGAGGGGTAAGGGGTTAATGTGGACTGCTTCTTGAGGGCTCTTGAGATTGGTTATTTGTTTCTTCTGTGTGAAGAATTCCCTGAAATACTTTCTGTAGGTTTGGCTTTGTGTTCATATATTTGTAGAGATGAGTTTTATCATGGAATGTTTTTCTTTCACCATCTGTTATGAGGGATACTTTTGCTGGATAGAGTAGTTGTAGCTGGAAACCATGGGTTCTTAGAGTTTTCAGTGTTCCATTCCAGGCCCTTCTGGCTTTTAGGGTTTCCATTGAGAAATCTGAGGTAATTCTAATGGGATTCCCTTTATATGTAATGTGTTGTTTTTCCCTGGCTGCTTTTAGGATTTTCTCTTTGTGCTTGATATTTAGAGTCTTAAAGATAATGTGTCTCGGAGAATTTCTCCTTTGGTCCAGTCTGTTTGGAGTTCTTGTAGCTTCTTGTAGCTTGATGGGATTTTCTCTTGAGAGAGTGGGAAAGTTTTCTTCAATTATTTTGTTGAATAAGCTTTCCAATCCTTTAGTCTGTGTTTCTTCCCCCTCTGGTATGCCCATGATCCTAATGTTTGGACGCTTCAGGGTATCCCACATTTCCCTCATGTTCTGTTCACAATAATTTTTGAACTTGTTGAAGTTTCTGGACTCACGAACTGTTTCTTCTATTTTGTCTTCCAGTTCTGAGTTTCTATCCTCTACTTGGCTGACTCTATTCTTAAGAGCTTCTATAGAGTTTTGGGTTTGTTCAATTTGGTTCATATTTTCTAGACCAAACACAGAGAGACCTGGCCAGAATCTGAAGAAGGTCAGTCCTCAGACAATTAGCTAGTCTAGTACCAGAGGGTGCTACACGAGCAACTGGGGAAAAATGTCTGACATTGGTCCAAACAACTTGCAGTCTAAGATACCCAGCAGGAAACAATCTGACGTAATGCTCATACAAGTGCAGTAGTGGCAAACAGCCATGGTGGGTAACCAACTGCTCTTGATTTGGCTAATAAATCCATTCAGTGGAATGGAACTCATTGCTGGAACTGGGAAATAAGTCAAAGCCATGTACAAAAAATGAGCTCAGTCTCCAAGATCTAGAGGCCACCAAATGTGGGCTAGAAGAGTGCCAATGCATATAAAGTTCCCTCCAAAACATATATGGTTATCCCTTCTCTCTAGTACTAACTTCTCTGTCCGTTAGAGAATTTGCTTATCTCTTTTCAGGTGGACAACGAACCTGAAGGGAGGATCAGCTAACCACACCTCACCAGCTGAAACCATAGAACAACGCAGGGGAAGGGCAAGAATACAGCGCTCAAGGCGATCACAACACCAGAAAAAGGCTGAAGGAGATAAACACAGAGAACATCCAACTCCAATCATAAGCCAGATATCCAGAGACACAGAGGCTCCCAAAACCTCATCAAGGAAGCAGAACTAAAATGACCCCAATGTGGCTCAGGGGAAACACGTGGAAGAGGGGCGGAAAGATTGTTAGAGTCACAAGTTGGGGCATTATGCACAGAGACTGGGGCCTATCCACCAGAACTATTGAGCAAACTCACAATGCTTGATACGCATTCCCCATTGATGAGGGCGCCTTTGAGAGTGGGAGGAAGGGGAGGAGGACAATTGAACCAATTCTATGAATCTAAAATCAGAATAATATAAATAAAAATATATATTGATTAAAAAAAAGAAATGGATGATCACTCTGTGCAATGCAGGTGTTGACATTTACCTATGGAATATGTGATCCCTCTGTTCAATGAAGGTGTGTACCTTACCTAAGGATTTGATGATCCCTCTTCAATGCAGGTGTTTACCGTTACAAAAGAATGGATGTTCTCTGTGTGCAAGGTAGGTGTTTACATTTACATAAGGAATGGATGATTCCTCTGGGCCAGGCAGGTGTTGACCTTTACCTAAGGAGTGGATGATCACTCTGTGCATTGCAGGTGTTTAGTATTACCTAAGGAATGGAAGATATCTATGTTAAATGCTGGTGTTTACCTTTACCTAAGGAATGGATGATCCTTCTGTGCAATGCAGGTGTTGACCTTTACATAAGGAATGGCTGATCCCTGTGTGAAATGCAGGTGTTTACCAGTACCTAAGGAATGGATCATACCTCTGTGCAATTCAGGGGTTTTCCTTTACCTATGTAATACATGACACCTCTGTGCAATGCAGGCGTTGATCTTTACCTAAGGAATAGATGATGCCTCTGTTCAATACAGGTGCTTAACGATATCTTAGGAATGGATGATCCCTCTGTTCAATGCAGGTGTTTACAGTTACCTAAGGAATGGATGATCCCTCTGTTCAATGCAGGTGTTTTCCGTTATCTAAGAAATGGATGATCCCTCTGTGAAATGCAGGTGTTGACATTTACCTATGGAATATGTGATCCCTCTGTTCAATGAAGGTGTTTACCTTTACCTAAGGATTCGATCATCCCTCTGTTCAATGCAGGTGTTTACCTTTACCTAAGTAATGGGATGATCCCTCTGTTTATTATAGGTGTTTACTATTACCAAAGGAATGGAAGATGGCTATGTTCAATGCTGGTGTTTCCCTTTACCTAAGGAATGGATGATCCCTATGTTCAATGCAGGTGTTCACAGTTACCTAAAGAATGGATGATCCCTCTGTGCAATCCAGGTTTTATCTTTACCCAAAAAATGGATGATCCCTCTGTGCAATGCACGTGTTTACGTAATCTAAGGAATGGATCATCCCTCTGTTCAGTGCAGGCGTTTACCATTACCTAAGGAATGGATGATCCTTCTGTGAAATTCAAGTGTTTACCTTTACCTAAAGAATGGTATGATCCCTCTGTGCAATGAAGGTTTTGATCATGACCTAAGGAATAGATGAGCCCTCTCTTAAATGCAGGTGTTTACCATTTTCTAAGGAGTGGATAATCCCTCTGTTCAATACATGTGTTTACCTTTACCTAAGGAAGGGATGATCCCTCTGTGCATTGCATGTGTATAATTTTACCTAAGGAATGGAAGATCCCTCTGTTAAATGCAGGTGTTTACCTTGACTTAAGGAATGGATGGTCCCTATATTCAATGAAGGTGTTTACCTTTTTCAAGTAAGGGATGTTCTTTGTGTGCAATGCAGGTGTTTACCTTTACATAAGGAATGGATGTTCCCTCTGAGCAATTCAGGTGTTGACCTTTAACTTAGGAATGGATGATCCGTCTGTGCATTTCAGGTGTTTACTATTACCTCAGGAATATAAGATGCCTATGTTCAATGTAGGTGTTTACATTTACCTAATGAAAGGATGATTCCTCTGTGCAAAGGAGGTGTTTATCTTTCACTAATGAATGGAAGATCCCTCTGTGCAATTCAGGTGTTGTCCTTTATCTAATGAATGGAAGATACTTCTGTGCAATGCAGGTTTTGATCTTTCCCTAAATAATTGATGATCCCTCTGTTCAATGCAGGTGTTTAGCATTACATAAGTAATGGAGGATCCCTCTGTTCAATGCAGGTGTTTACCGTTATCTAAGGAATGGATGATCCCTGTGTTCGATGCAGGTATTTACAGTTACCTAAGGAATGGATTATCCTTCTGTGCAAACAGGTGTTTACCTTTGCATATGGAATAGATGATCCCTCTGTGCAATGCAGGTGTTCACCTCTTACCTAAAGAACGGAAGATCCCTCTGTGCAATCCACGGGTATTCCATTACCTAAGGAATGGATGATCCCTCTGTGCAATGCAGGGGTTTACCTTTACCTAAGGAATGATATAACCCCTCAGTGCAATACAGGTGTTAATCTTTACCTAAGGAATACATGATCCCTCTGTTCAATGTAGGTGCTTACCCTTATCTAAGGAATGGATGATCCCTCTGTGACATGCAGGTGTTGTCCTATACCTAAGGAATGGATGATCCACTGTGCAATGCAAGTGTTGACCTTTACCTAAGGAATGGATGATCCCTCTGTGCAATGCAGGTGTGATCATTACTTAAGGAATGGATGATCCCTCTGTGCAATGCAGGTGTTGTCCTCTACCTGAGGAAAGGATGATCCCTCTGTACAATGCAGGTGTTGACCTTTACCTAAGGAATGGATGATCCCTCTGTGCAATGTATATGTTTACATTTACCTAATGAATATATGACACCTCTGTTCAATGCAGGTGTTTACATTTACCTAAGGAATGGATGATCCCTGTGTTCAATGCAGGTGTTTTCTATTACAAAGGAATGGATGTTCTCTGTGTGCAATGCAGGTGTCTACATTACCTAAGGAATGGATGATCCCTCTGTGCATTGCAGGTGTTTACTATTAACTATGGAATGGAAGATCCCTCTGTTCAATGCAGGTGTTTACCTTACTTAAGGAATGGATGATTCCTCTGTGCATTGCAGGGTTTTACTATTAACTATGGATTGGAAGATCCCTCTGTTCAATGCATGTGTTTACCTTTACCTTAGGAATGGATGATCCATTTGTTCAATGTAATGTGTTTACCTTTACCAAAGTAATGAATGTTCCCTCTGTTCAATGCAGGTGTTTAATTTTATATAAGGAATAGATGACCCTCTTGGCCAGGCAGGTGTTGACCTTTGCCTACGGAATGGGTGACCGCTCTGTGCATTGCAGGTGTTTACGTTTACTTTAGGAATGGATGATCCCTCTGTGAGTTGCAGGTGTTTACTATTACCTAAGAAATGGAAGATCCCTCTGTTCAATGCAGGTGTTTACCTTTACCAAAGGAACTGGTGTTTAGTGTATGCAGTGCACGTGTTTACATTTACATAAGGAATGATCCTCTTGGCAGGTGTTGACCTTTACCTAAGGAATGAATGACACATCTGTTCAATGCAGGTTTGAACTTACTTAGGAATTGGATGATCCCTCTGTGCAATGCATGTGTTCACCTTTACCTAAGGAATAGATGACCCCTCTATGCATGGCAGCTGTTTACATTTACCTTATGAATGGATGATCCCTCTGTTCAATGCAGCTGTTTACCCTTAACAAAAGAATGGATTATCCCTCTGTGCATTGCAGACGGTTATATTTGTCTTAGGAATGGATAATCCCTCTGCGCATTGCAGGTGTTTACTATTACCAAAAGGATAAATATCCCTCTGTTCAATGCAGGTGTTTACCTTTACAAAAGGAATGGATGTTCTCTGTGTGTGATGCAGGTGTTTACCTTTACATAAGGAATGGATGATCCCTCTGTGCAATGCAGGTGTTGACCATTACCTAAGGAATGGATGATCCTCTTTCAATGTAGTTGTTTACTATTATCTCCGGAATGGATGATCCTTCTGTGCAATCCAGGTGTTTACCATTAGCGAAGGAATGGATGGTCCCTGTGAACAATACAGGTGTTTACCTTTACCTAAGGAATTATATGATCCATCTGTGCAATGCAGGTGTTGATCTTTACCTAAGGAATAGATGATGTCACTGTTCAATGCAGGTGTTTACGCATATCTAAGGAATGGATGATCCCTCTGTTCAATGCAGCTGTTTACAGTTACCTAATGAATGGATGATCCCTCTTTGAAATGCAGGTTTTTAGCTTGACCTAAGGAATGGATGATCCGTCTGTGCATTGCAGGTGTTTATATTTGTCTTAGGAATGGATGATCGCTCTGGGCATTGCAGGTGTTTACTATTACGTAAGGAAGTAAAGATCCTTCTGTTCAATGATGGTATTTAAGTTTACAAAAGGAATGGATGTTCCTGTGTGCAATGCTGGTTTTTACCTTTACATAAGGAATGGATGATCCCTCTGGGCCAAGCAGGTGTTGACCTTTACCTAAGGAATAGATGATCCTATGTTCAATGCAGGTGTTTAACGTTATCTAAGGAATGGATGATCGCTCTGTGCAATCCAGGTTTTTACCATTACCTAAGAAATGGATGATCCTCTGTGCCATGCAGGTGTGTACCTTTACTAAGGAATGGATGATCCCTCTGTTCAATGCAGGTGTTTCCCATTATCTATGGAATGGATGATCTCTGTGATTACTGCAGGTGTTTACCATTACCTAAGTAATGATTGATCCTCTGTGCAATGCAGGTGTCTACCTTTACCTAAAGAAGGATGATCCTCTGTTCAAACCAGGTTTCTACATTTACTTCAAAAGAATGGATAATCCCCGGCTGCAATTCAGGTGTATACCCTTACCTAAGGAATAGACGATCCCTCTGTGCATGGGAGGTGTTTACATTTAACTTCGGAATAGATGATCCCTCTGTGTATTGCAGGTGTTTAGGATTACCTAAGGAATGGATGTTCCCTGGGTGCAATGCAGGTGTTTACCTTTACTTAAGGTATGGATGATCCGTCTTTGCCAGTCAGGTGTAGAACTTTACCTAAGGATTGGATGATACTCTGTTGAATGCAGGTGTTGATCTTTACTTAAGGGACCGATGATCCCTCTGTGCAATGCAGATGTTGTTCTATACCTAAGGAATGTATGATCCCTCTGTGCAATGCAGATGTTGACCTTTACCTAAGGAATGGATGATCCCTCTGTTCAATGCAGGTGTTGATCATTACTTAAGGAATGTAAGATCCCTCTGTGCAATGCAGGTGTAGTGCTATACCTAAGGAATGGATGATCCCTCTGTACAATGCAGGTATTGACTAATACCTAAGGAATGGATGACCCCTCTGTGCAATGAATATGTTCACCTTTACCTAAGGAATATATGACACCTCTGTTCAATGCAGGTGTTTACCATTATCTAAGGAATGTATGATCCCCCTGTTCAATGAAGTTGTTTACAGTTAGCTAAGGAATGGATGATCTCTCTGTGCATTGCAGGTGTTTATATTTGTCTTAGGAATGGATAATCTCTCTGCACACTGCAGGTGTTTACTATTACCTAAGGAATGAAAGATCCCACTGTTCAATGCAGGTGTTTACCTTTACGAAAGGAATGGGTGTTCTCTGTGTGCAATGCAATGAAGGTGTTTACATTTACATAAGGAAGGGATGATCCCTATTGAACAGGCATGTGTTGACGTTTACCTAAGGAATGTATGATACCTCTGTTCAATGCAGTTGATTACCATTACCATTACCAGTAATGGATGATCCATCTGTGCAATTCAGGTGTTTACCTTTACCTAAGGAATGGATAACCTTCTGTGTAATACAGGTGTTTACCTTTATTTACAGAATTGCATAAACGTTCTTTGCAATGAAGGTTTTGATCGTTACCTAAGGAATAGATGATCCCTCTGTTCAATGCAAGTGCTGACCCTTATCTAAGGAATGGATGATCACTCTGTTCAATGCAGCTGTTTACAGTTACCTAAGGAATGGATGATCCCTCTGTGCAGTGCAGATTTTTAGCTTTCCCTAAGGAATGAATGATGGCTCTGTGCATTTCACGTGTTTACTATTGCCTCAGGAATGAAAGATCCCTCTCTTTAATCCCGGTGTTTACCTTTACAAAAGGAATGGATGTTTTCTGTGTGCAATGTAGGTGTTTACCTTTACAGAAGGAATGGATGTTCTCTCTGTGCAATGTAGGTGTTTACCTTTACATAAGACATGGATGATCCTTCTGTGCAATGCATGTGTTTACTATTACCTAAGGAATGGATGATCCTTCTGTACAATGCAGATGTTTATCTTTACCTATGAAGGGATGATCCTTCTGTCCAATGCATGTGTTTAACTTTACCTAAAGAATGGGATGATACCTCTGTGCAATGCAGGTGTTGATATGTAACTACTGATTAGATGACCCCTTGTTCAATGCAGATCTTTACCGATATATAAGGAATGGATGATCCCTCCGTTCAATTCAGGTGTTTACATTCACCTAAGGCATGGATGATCCCTCTGTGCAATGCAGGTGTTTACCATTACCTAAGAAATGAATGATCCCTCTGTTCAATGCAGGTGTTTACCTTTACAAAAAGGAATGAATATTCTCTGTGTGCAATGCAGGTGTTTAATTATTACTCTAAGGTAATGGATGATCCCTCTGATCAGGCCAGGTGTTGACCTTTATCTAAGGAATGGATGATCCTCTGTTCAATGCAGGTGTTTACCATTATCTAAGGAATAAGGATATGATCCTCTGTTCAATGCAGGTGTTTATCTTTACCTAAGGGAATGGATGATCCCTCTGTGCAATGCAGGTGTTTACCTTTACATAATGAATTATATGATCCCTCTGTGAGCCCTCTTTTCAATGCAGGTGTTGATCTTTACCTAAGGAATAAATGATCCCCTCTGTAAAATGCAGGTGTTTAACACTTTTATCTAAGGAATGGATGATCCCCTCTGTTCAATGCAGGTTTATAGCATTACCTAAGGAATGGATTATCCCTCATTGCAATGCAGGTGTTTACTTTTACCTAAGGAATAGATGAGCCCTCTGTTTTTACTTTCAATGCAGGTGTTTACTCTTTACCTAATGAATGGATGATCCCTCTGTGCAATGCAGGTGATTATCTTTACCTAAGGAATGGATGATCCCCTCTGTGCAATGCAGGTGTTTACCTTTACCTAAAGAATGGATGATCCCTCTGTGCAATGAATGTGATTTTGCAATCAGGTTTTGATCATTAAGGAATAGATGAGCCCTCTGTTAAATGCAGGTGTTTACCATTATCTAAGGAGTGGATGATCCTCTGTTCAATGCAGGTGTTTACCTTTACCTAAGGAAGGGATGATCACTCTGTGCATTGCATGTATATACTCTTACCTAAGGAATGGAAGTTCCCTCTGTTAAATGCAGGTGTTTACCTTGACTTAAGGAAAGGATGGTCCCTATATATAATGAAGGTGTTTACCTTTTCAAGTAAGGGATGTTCCTCTGTTCAATGCAGGTGTTTAACTTTAAATAAGGAATGGATTGTTCCCTCTGAGCAATTCAGGTGTTGACCTTTAACTTAGGAATGGATGAACCTCTGTGCATTTCAGGTGTTTACTATTACCTCAGGAATGTAAAATGCCTATGTTCAATGCAGGTGTTTACATTTACCTAAGGAAAGGATGATTCCTCTGTGCAAAGGAGGTGTTTATCATTAACTAATGAAAGGAAGATCCCTCTGTGCAATGCAGGTGTTGTCCTTTACCTAAGGAATGGATGATCCTTCTGTGCAATGCAGGTGTTGATCTTTACCTAAGGAATGGATGATCCCTCTGTGCAATGCAGGTTTTTATCTCTCCCTAAAGAATTGATGATCCCTCTGTTCAATGCAGGTGTTTACCATTACCTAAGGAATGGATGATACCTCTGTTCAATGCAGGTGTTTACCATTATCTAAGGAATGATCCCTGTGTTCGATGCAGATATTTACAGTTACCTAAGGAATGGATAATCCTTCTGTGCAAAGAGGTGTTTACCTTTACATACGGAATGGATGATCCCTCTTTGCAATGCAGGTGTTTCCTTTACCTAAGGAAAGGGATGATCCCTCTGTGCAATGCAGGTGTAGTCCTTTACCTATGGAATGGAAGATCCCTCTGTACAATGCAGGTGTTGACCTTTACCCATGGAATGGGTGTTCCCTCTGTTCAATGAATGTGTTTACCTTTACCTAAGTAATGGATGATACCTCTGTTCATTGCAGGTGTTTACCTTTACCTAAAGAATGGATGATCCCTCTGTGCAATGAATGTGTTGATCTTTACCTAAGGAATGGATGAGGTCTCTGATCAATGCAGGTGTTTACGGTTATCTAAGGAATGGATGATCCCTATGTTCAATGCAGGTGTTTACAGTTACCTAAGGAAACGATGATCCATCTGTGCAATGCATGTTTTTACCTTTACCTAAGGAATGGATGATCCCTCTGTTCAATGCAGGTGTTGATATTTACCTAAGGAATGGATGATCCCTCTGTTCAATGCAGGTGTTTACTATTATCTAAGGAATGGATGATCACTCTGTTCAATGCAGGTGTTTACACTTACCTAAGGAATGGATGATCCCTCTGTGCTTTGCAGGTGTTTACTATTACCTAAGGAATGGAAGATGCCTATGTTCAATGTAGGTGTTTACCTTTACCAGAGGATTGTATGATCCCTCTGTGCAATGCAAGTGTTTACCTTTACCTAAAGAATGGGACGATCCCAGTTTGCAATGCAGGTGTTGATCTTTACCTAAGGAATATATGATCCCTCTGTTGAGTGCAGGTGTTTATCGTTATCTAAGGAATGGATGATCCCTCTTTTCAATGCAGGTGTTTACGTTTGCCTAAGGAATGGATGATTCCTGTGTTCAACGCAGGTGTTTTCCTTCACATGAAGAAGGATGATTCCTCTGTTCAACGCAGATTTCCACTTTTACTTAAGGAATCGATGATCCTCTGTGCAATGCAGGTGTTTACTATTACCTAAGGAATGGAAGATCCTCTGTTCAATGCAGGTGTTTTACCTTTACCTAAGGAATGGATAATCCCTCTGTTCAATGCAGGTGTTTGATCTTACCTAAGGAATGGATGATCCCTCTGTTCAATGCAGGTGTTTACCATTATCTAAGGAATGGATGATCCCTCTGTACAATGCAGGTGTTTACCTTTACCTAAGGAATGGATGATCCCTCTCTGCAATGCAGGTGTTTACCTTTACCTAAAGAATTGATGATCCCTCTGTGCAATCCAGGTGTTTATCTTTACCTAAGGAATGGGATGATCCTCTGTGCAATGCAGGTGTTTATCTTTATCTAAGGAATGGATGATCCCTCTGTTCAATGCAGGTGTTTACCAATATCTAAGGAATGGATGATCCCTCTGTGCAATGCAGGTGTTTAGTTTACCTAAGGAATGGATGATCCTCTGTGCAATGAAGGTGTTTATCTTTACCTAAGGAATGGATGATCCTCTGTTCAATGCAGGTGTTTACCTTTATCTAAGGAATGGATGATCCCTCTGTTCAATGCAGGTGTTTACCTTTACCTAAGGAATGGATGATCCCTCTGTGCAATGCAGGTGTTGACCATTACCTAAGGAATGGATGATCCCTCTGTTCAATGCAGGTGTTTACCATTACCTAAGGAATGGATGATGCCTCTGTGCAATGCAGGTGTTTACCTTTACCTAAGGAATGGATGATCCCTCTGTTCAACAGGTGTTTACCTTTACCTAAAGAAGGATGATCCCTCTGATTCAATGCAGGTGTTTACCTTTACCTAAGGAATGGATGATCCTCTGTGCAATGAGGTGTTGACCTTTACCTAATGAATGGATAACCCCTCTGTTCAATGCAGGTGTTTACCTTTACCTAGGAATGGATGATCCCTCTGTTCAATGCAGGTGTTTACCATTATCTAAGGAATGTATGATCCATCTGTTCAATGAAGGTGTTTACAGTTACCTAAGGAATGGATGATCCTCTGTGCAATGCAGGTGTTTACCCATTTACCTAAGGAATGGATGATCCTCTGTCAATGCAGGTGTTTACATTTACCTAAGGAATGGATGATCCTCTGTGCATTGCTGGTGTTTACTATTACCTAAGGAATGGAAGATCCTCTCTTCAATGCAGGTGTTTACCTTTACCTAAGGAATGGATGATCCTCTGTTCAATGCAGGTGTTTACATTACCAAAGCAATGGATGTTCCATGTGTTCCCTGTGTTTAACTTTACATAAGCAATGGATGATCCCTCTGGGACAGGCAGTTGTTGACCTTTACCTAAGGAATGGATTATCCCTCTGTGCATTGCAGGTGTTTACCTTTACCTAAGGAATGGATGATCCCTCTGTGCAATGCTGGTGTTTACCTTTACCTTAGGAATGGGATGATCCCTCTGTGCAATGCAGGTGTTGATCTTTACCTAAGGAATAGATGATCCCTCTGTTCAATGCAGTTGTTTACTGTTACCTAAGGAATGGATGATCCCTCTGTGCAATGCAGGTGTTTACCTTTACCTAAGGAATGGATGATCCTCTGTTCAATGCAGGTGTTTACCTTTACCTAAGGAATGGATGATCCATCTGTGCATTGCAGGTGTTTACTATTACCTAAAGAATGGATGATCCCTCTGTTCAATGCAGGTGTTTACCTTTACTAAGGAATGGATGATCCCTGTGTGCAATGCAGGTGTTTAACTTTACCTAGGAATGGATGATCCCTCTGTTCAATGCAGGTGTTTACCTTTACCTAAGGAATGGATGATCCCTCTTTCAATGCAGGTGTTTACCTTTACCTAAGGAATGGATGATCCCTCTGTTCAATGCAGGTGTTTACATTTACCTAAGGAATGGATGATCCTCTGTTCAATGCAGGTGTTTACCTTTACCTAAGAATGGATGATCCCTCTCTGTTCAATGCAGGTGTTTACCTTTACTTAAGGAATGGATGATGCTCTGTGCAATGCAGGTGTTTACTTTACCTAAGGAATGGATGATCCCTCTGTTCAATGCAGGTGTTTACCTTTACCTAAGGAATGGATGATCCCTCTGTACAATGCAGGTGTTAATCTTTACCTAAGGAATAGATGATCCCTCTGTACAATGCAGGTGTTTACCTTTACATAAGGAATGGTTGATCCCTCTGTGCAATGCAGGTGTTTCCCTTTACCTAAGGAATGGATGATCCCTCAGTGCAAGGTGGGTGTCTATTTTTACCTAAGGAATAGATGATCCCTCTGTTCAATGCAGGTGTTTACATTTACCTAAGGAATGGACGATCCCTCTGTGCAATGCAGGTGTTTACATTTACCTAAGGAATGGATGATCCCTCTGTACAATGCAGGTGTTTATCTTTACCTAAGGAATAGATGATCCCTCAGTTCGATGCAGGTGTTTACCTTTATCTAAGGAATGGATGATCAATTTGTTCAATGCAGGTGTTGATCTTTACCTAAGGAATAGATGATCCCTCTGTTCAATGCAGGTGTTAACATTTACCTAAGGAATGGATGATCCTCTGTTCAATGCAGGTGTTTATCTTTACCTAAGGAATGGATGATCCCTCTCTTCAATGCAGGTGTGATCTTTAGTTAAGGAATGGATGATCCCTCTGTTCAATGCAGGTGTTTACTGTTTACCTAAGGAATGGATGATCCCTCTGTGCAATGCAGGTGTTTACCTTTACCTAAGGAATGGATGATCCCTCTGTTCAATGCAGGTGTTTACCTTTACCTAAGGAATGGATGATCCCTCTGTTCATTTCAGGTGTTTACTATTACCTAAGGAATGGATGATCCTCTGTTCAATGAAGGTGTTTACCTTTACCTAAGGAATGGATGATCCCCTCTGTTCAATGCAGGTGTTTACCTTTACTGAAAGGAATGGATGTTCCCTCTGTGCAATGCAGGTGTTTCTTAACATTTACATAAGGAATGGATGATCCCTCTGTGCAATGCAGGTGTTTACCATTACCTAAGGAATGGATGATCCCTCTGTTCAATGCAGGTGTTTACCTTTACCTAAGGAATGGATGATCCTCTGTGCAATGCAGGTGTTTACCTTTACCTAAGGAATGGATGATCCCTCTGTCAATGCAGGTGTTTACATTTACCTGAATGGATGATCCCTCTCTTCAATGCAGGTTTGCTAGTACCTAAGGAATGGATGATCCTCTGTTCAATGCAGGTGTTTACCTTTACCTAAGGAATGGATGATCCCTCTGTTCAATGCAGGTGTTTAATGTTACCTAAGGAATGGATGATCCCTCTGTTCAATGCAGGTGTTTACCTTTACCTAAGGAATGGATGATCCCTCTGGACAATGCAGGTGTTGACCTTTACCTAAGGAATGGATGATCCCTCTGTTCATTGCAGGTGTTTACCTTTACCTAAGGAATGGATGATCCTCTGTGCAATGCAGGTGTTTACCTTTACCTAAGGAATGGATGATCCCTCTGTGCAATGCAGGTGTTTATCTTTACCTAAGGAATGGATGATCCCTCTGTGCAATGCAGGTGTTTACTATTACCTAAGGAATGGATGATCCTCTGTGCAATGCAGGTGTTTACCTTTACCTAAGGAATGGATGATCCCTCTGTGCAATGCAGGTGTTTACCTTTACCTAAGGAATGGATCATCCCTCTGTTCAATGCAGGTGTTTACTATTATCTAAAGAATGGATGATCCCTCTGTGCAATGCAGGTGTTTCCTTTACCAAAGGAATGGATGATCCCTCTGTGCAATGCAGGTGTTTAACTTTACCTAAGGAATGGATGATCCCTTTGTTCAATGCAGGTGTTTACCGTTATCTAAGGAATGGATGATCCCTCTGTTCAATGCAGGTGTTTACAGTTACCCAAGGAATGGATGATCCCTCTGTGCAATGCAGGTGTTTACATTTACCTAAGGAATGGATGATCCCTCTGTTCAATGCAGGTGTTTATCTTTACCTAAGAAATGGTGATATCCCTCTCTGCAATGCAGGTGTGGATCTTTAGTTAAGGAATAAGGTTACCCTTCTGTTCAATACAATTGTTTACTGTTTCATAATGAATGGATTATCCTCTGGACCTTTACCAATGAGATGTTTACCAGGTGTTGATCCTTTACCTGTAGGTTACCTAGGAAATGGATGATCCCTCTGAACAATCCAGGTGTTTACCTTTACCTAAGGAATGGATGATCATCTGTGCATTTCAGGTGTTTACTATTACCTAGGGAATGGATGATCCCTCTTTTCAATGAAGGTGTTTAACTTTACCTAAGGAATTGATGAACCCTCTGTTCTATCCAGGTATTTACATTTATGAAAGGAATGGATGTTCCCTGTGTGCAATGCAGGTCTTAACATTTACATAAGGAATGGATGATCCCTCTGGGCAGGCAGGTGTTGACTTTACCTAAGAAATGGATGATCACTCTGTGCAATGCACCTGTTGAACTTTACCTAAGAAATGGATAATCCCTCTGTGCATTGCAAGTGTTTACCGTTACTGAAGGAATGGATGATCCCTCTGTGCATTGTAGCTGTTTATATTTGCCTTAAGAATGGATGATCGCTCTGTGCATTGCAGGTGTTTACATTTCCTTTAGGAATGGATGATACCTCTGTTCAATGAAGGTGTTTACAGTTACCTAAGGAATGGATGATCCCTCTGTGCAATGCAGGTGTTTAATTTACCTAAGGAATGATATGATCCCTTTGTACAATTCAGGTGTTGATGTTCACCTAAGGAATAGATGATCTGTCTGTTCAATTCAGGTGCTTACCCTTATCTAAGGAATTGATGGTACCTCTGTTCAATGCAGGTGTTTACAGTTACCTAAGTAATGGATGATCCTTCTGTGCAATGCATGTTTTCAGCTTTCCCTAAGGAATGGATGATGCCTCTGTGCAGTGCAGTTGTTTACTATTACCCGCTGTTCAATGCAGGTGTTTACCTTTACAAAAGGAATGGATGTTTTCTGTGTGCAATGTAGGTGTTTACCTTTACATAAGACATTGATGATCCTTCTGTGCAATGCAGGTGTTGACCATTACCCAAGGAATGGATGATCCCTCCGCTCAATGCAGGTGTTTACCGTTATCTAAAGAATGGATGATCCCTCTGTGCAATCCAGGTGTTTACCATTACCTACGGAATGGACGATCCCTCTGTGCAATGCAGGTGTTTACATTTATCTAAGGAATGGATGATCCCTCTGTTCAATGCAGGTGTTGCCCGTTATCAATGGAATGGATGATCTCTCTGATCACTGCAGGTGTTTACCATTACCTAAGGAATGGTTGATCCCTGTGTGCAATGCAGGTGCTTAATGTTACCTATGGAATGGATGATCCCTCTGTTCAATGCAGGTGTCTACCTTTACCTAAAGAAGGGTGAAAGCCGGGCGTGGTGGCGCGCGCCTTTAATCCCAGCACTCGTGAGGCAGAGGTAGGAGGATTGCCGTGAGTTCAAGGCCACCCTGAGACTACATAGTTAATTCCAGGTCAGCCTGGGCCAGAGTGAGACCCTACCTCAAAAACAAAAAAAAAAAAGAAGAGTGATGCCTCTCTTCAAACCAGGTTTCTATCTTTACTTAAGGAATGGATGATCCTACAGTGCAATGCAGGTGTATACACTACTAAGGAATAGATGATCCCTATGTGCATTGTAGGTGTTTACATTTACCTTTGGAATTGTTAATCCCTCTGAGCATTTCAGGTGTTTACTATTACCTAAGGAATGGATGTTCCCTGTGTGCAATGCAGGTGTTTACCTTTACATAAGTTATGGATCATCCCTCTGGGCCAGTCAGTTGTTGACCATTACCTATGTAATTGATGATCCCTCTGTGCAATGCAGGTGTTAATCTTTACCTAAGGAATGGATGTTCCCTGTGTTCAATGCAGGCGTTTAACTTCACATAAAGAATGGATGATCCCTCTGGGCCAGGCAGGTGTTGACTTTTACCTAAGGAATGGGTGATCGCTCTATGCATCGCAGGTGTTTACATTTACTTTAGGAATGGATGATCCCTCTGTGAGTTGCAGGTGTTTACTATTACCTAAGGAATGGAAGATCCCTCTGTTCAATGCAGGTGTTCACCTTTACCAAAGGAACTGGTGTTGACTGTGTGCAATGCATGTGTTTGCATTTACAGAAGGAAGGGTTGATCCATCTTGGACAATCGGATGTTGACCTTTACCTAAGGAATGAATGACACATCTGTTCAATGCAGGTGTTGAACTTACCTAAGGATTGGATGATCCCTCTGTGCAATGCAGGTGCTCACCTTTACAGAAGTAATAGATGATCCCTCTGGGCATGGCAGGTGTTTACATTTACCTAAGGAATGGATGATAACTCCGTTCCATGCAGGTGTTTACCCTTATCTAAGGACTGGATGATCCCTCTGTTCAATTCAGGTTTTTAGCTTTACATAAGGAATGGATGATCACTCTGTGCATTGCAGGAGTTTACTATTACCTAAGGGATGAAAGATCCCTCTGTTCAATGCAGGTGTTTACCTTTACAAAAGGAATGGATGTTCTCTGTGTGCAATGAAGGTGTTTACTTTTACATCAGGAATGGATGATCCCTCTGTGCCAGGCAGGTGTTGACCTTTACCTAAGGAATGTATGATCCGTCTGCTCAATGCAGGTGTTTACCGTTATCTAAAGAATGGATGATCCCTCTGTGCAATCCAGTTGTTTACCATTACCTAAGGAATGGGTGAACCCTCTGTGCAATGCAGGTGTTGATCTTTGCCTAAGGAATAGATGATCCATCTGTTCAATATAGGTGCTTACCCTTATCTAAGGAATAGATGATCCCTCTGTTCAATGCAGCTGTTTACAGTTACCTAAGGAATGGATGATCCCTCTGTGCTTTGCAGGTGTTTATATTTGTCTTAGGAACGGGTGATCACTCTGGTCATTGCAGGTGTTTACTATTACCTAAGGAATGAAAGATCCCCGTGTTCAATGATAGTGTTTACATTTACAAAAGGAATGGATATTCTCTGTGTGCAACGCAGGTTTTTAGCTTTCCCTAAGGAATGCATGATGCCTCTGTGCAATGCAGTTGTTTTCTATTACCCTCTGTTCAATGGAGGTGTTTACCTTTACAAAAGGAATGGGTGTTTTCTGTGTGCAATGTAGGTGTTTACCTTTACATAAGACATGGATGATCCTTCTGTGCAAGGCAGGTGTTGACCATTACCTAAGGAATATATGATCCGTCTGCTCAATGCAGGTGTTTACCGTTATCTAAAGAATGGATGATCCCTCTGTGCAATCCAGTTGTTTACCATTACCTAAGGAATGGGTGATCCCTCATTGCAATGCAGGTGTTTACATTTATCTAAGGAATAGATGATCCCTCTGTTCAATGCAGGTGTTTCCCATTTTCTATGGAATGGATGATCTCACTGATCACTGCAGGTGTTTACCATTACCTAAGGAATGGATGATCCCTCTGTGCAATGCAGGTTTTTAATGTTACCTAAGGAATGGATGGTCCCTCTGTTCAACACAGGTGTCTACTTTTACCTAGAGAAGTATGATCCCTCTCTTCAAACCAGGTTTCTACATTTACTTAACGAATGGATAATCCCCCCGTGCAATGCAGGTGTATACCCTTACCTCAGGAATAGACAATCCCTCTATGCATGGTAGGTGTTTACATTTACCTTCGGAATTGATGATACCTCTGTGTATTGCAGGTGTTTACTATTACCTAATGAATGGATGTTCCCTGTGTGCAATGTAGGTGTTTACCTTTACATAAGACATGGATGATCCTTCTGTGCAATGCAGGTGTTGACCAATACCCGATGAATGGATGATCCCTCTGCTCAATGCAGGTGTTTACCGTTATCTAAAGATTGGATGATCCCTCTGTGCAATCCAGGTGTTTACCATTACCTAAGGAATGGATCATCCCTCTGTGCAATGCAGGTGTTTACATTTATCTAAGGAATAGATGATCCCTCTGTTCAATGCAGATGTTTCCCATTATCTATAGAATGGATGATCTCACTGATCACTGCAGGTGTTTACCATTACCTAAGGAATGGTTGATCCCTCTGTGCATAGAAGGTGTTTAATGTTACCTAAGGAATGGATGATCCCTCTGTTCAAAACAGGTATCTACCTTTACCTAAAGATGTATGAACTCTCTCTTCAAACCAGGTGTCTACATTTACTTTACAAATGGATAATCCCCCGGGGCAATGCAGGTGTATACCCTTACCTCAGGAATACACGATCCCTCTGTGCATGGTAGGTGTTAACATTTACCATTGGAATTGATGATACCTCTGTGTATTGCAGGTGTTTACTATTACCTAAGGAATGGATGTTCCCTGTGTGCAATGCAGGTGTTTACCTTTACATTAGGTATTGATGATACCTCTTTGCCAGTCAGGTGTTGACCTTTACCTAAGGAATGGATGATCACTCTGTTCAATGTAGGTGTTGATCTTTACTTAAGGAACGGATGATCCCTCTGTGCAATGCAGGTGTTGACCTTTACCTAAGGAATGGATGACCCCTCTGTTCAATGCAGGAGTTGATCATTACTTAAGGAAAGTAAGATCCCTCTCTGCAATTCAGGTGTTGTCCTACACCTAAGGAATGGATGATCCCTCTGTACAATGCAGGTGTTGACCTTTACCTAAGGAATGGATGATACCTCTGTGCAATGAATACGTTGACCTTTACCTAAAGAATATATGACAACTCTGTTCAATGCAGGTGTTTACCACTATCTAAGGAATGGATGATCCCTTTGTTCAATGCAGTTATTTACAATTACCAAAGGAATGGATGATCCCTCTGTGCAATGCAGGTGTTTACCTTTACCTAAGGAATGGATGACCCTTCTGTGCATTTCAGTTGTTTACTATTACCTATGGAATGGAAGATCCCTCTGTTCATAGCAGGTGTTTACCTTTACCAAAGCAATGTATATTCCCTGTGTTCAATGCAGGTGTTTAACCTCAGATAAGGAATGGATGATCCCTCGGGGCCAGGCAGGTGTTGACCTTTATCTAAGGAATGGATGATCGCTCTGTGCATTTCAGGTGTTTACATTTACTTTAGGAATGGACGATCCCTCTGTGAGTTGCAGGTTTTTGGTTGACCTAAGGAATGGATGATCCGTCTGTGCATTACAGGTGTTTATATTTGTCTTAGGAATGGATGATCCTTCTGTGCATTGCAGGTGTTTACTATTAACTAAGGAATGAGAGATACCTCTGTTCAATGCAGGTGTTTACCTTTACAAAAGGAATGGATGTTCTCTGTGTGCAATGTAGGTGTTTACCTTTATGTAAGACATGGATGATCCCTCTGGGCCCGCTGGGTGTTGACCTTTACCTAAGGAATGGATGATCCATCTGTGCAATGTAGGTGTTGACCATTACCTAAGGAATGGATGATCCGTCTGTTCAATGCAGGTGTTTAACCTTATCTAAAGAATGGATGATCCCTCTGAGCAATCCAGGTGTTTAAGATTACCTAAGGAATGGATGTTCCTTGTGTGCAATCCAGGTGTTTACCTTTATGTAAGGTATGGATGATCCCTCTGGGCCAGTTCAGTGTTGACCTTTACCTAAGGAATGGATAATCTCACCGTGCAATGCAGGTGTTGAATTTTACCTAAGGAATGGATGATCCCTCTATGCATTGCACGTGTTTGCCGTCACCTAAGGAATGGATGATCCCTCTGTGCTTTGCAGGTATTTATATTTGCCTTAGGAATGGATGATCCCTCTGTGCATTGCAGGTGTTTACTATTACCTGAGGAATGGACGATCCCTCTTTTCAATGCAGGTGTTTACCTTTACCAAAGGAATAGATCTTCCCTGTGTGCAATGCAGGTGTTACCTTCACATAAGGAATGGATGATCCCTCTGTGCAATGCAGGTGTTTACCTTTACCTAAGGAATGAATGATCCCTCTGTGCAATGCAGGTGTTGATCTTTACCTAAGGAATAGATGATCCCTCTGTTCAATGCAGATGTTTACAGTTACTTAAGTAATGGATGATCCCTCTGTGCAATGCAGGTTTTTAACTTTACCAAAGAATGGATGATGCCTCTGTGCATTGCAGGCATTTATATTTCTCTTAGGAATGGATGATCTCTCTGTGCCTTGCAGGTGTTTACTATTACCTAAGGAACGAAATATCCCTCTGTTCAAGGCAGGTGTTCACCTTTAAAAAGGAATGGATGTTCTCTGTGTGCAATTAAGGTGTATACATTTACATAAGGAATGGATGATCGCTCTGGGCCAAGCAAGTGTTGAACTTTACCTAAGGAATGGATGATCCCTCTGTGGAATGCAGTTGTTGATCAATACATAAGGAATGGATGATCCCTCTGTTCAATGCAGGTGTTTAAAGTTATCTAAGGAATGGATGACCCCATGTTCAATGTAGGTGTTTATCTTTACCTAAGGAATGGATGATCCTCTGTGTAATGCAGCTGTTGATCTTTACCTAAGGAATAGATGATCCCTCTGTTCAATGCAGGTGTTTACACTTACCTAAAGAATCGATGATCCCTCTGTCTAATGCAGGTTTTTAGCTTGTCCTAAGGAATGGATGACTCCTCTGTGCAATGCAGATGTAAACCCTTTCCTAAGGAAAAGTGGATCCCTCTCTGCATTCCACGTGTTTACTATTACCTAAGGAATGGATGTTCCCTGTGTACAATGCAAGTGTTTACCTTTACATAAGCTATGGATGATCCATCTGGGTCAGTCAGGTGTTGAACTTTACCTAAGTAATTGATGATCTCTCTGTGCAATGCATGTCTTTATCTTTACCTAAGGAATTGGATGATCCCTCTGTGCAATGCAGGTGTGGATCTTTACCTAAAGAATAGATGATCTGTCTGTTCAATACAGTTGTTTACTGTTACATAAGGAATGGATGATCCCTCTCTGCAATGCAGATGTTTACCCTTACCTAGGGAATGGATGATCCCTCTGTAAACTGCAGGTGTTTACCTTTACCTAAGGAATGGATGATCCATCTGTCCATTTCAGGTGTTTACTATTACCTAAGGAATGGATGATCCATCTGTTCATTGAAGGTGTTTAACTTTACCTAAAGAATCGATGAACTCTCTGTTCTATCCAGGTATTTAAATTTATGACAGGAATGGATGTTCCCTGTGTGCAATGCAGGAGTTAACATTTACAAAGGAATGCATGATCCCTCTGGGCAGGTAGGTGTTCACTTTACCTAAGAAATGGATGATCCCTGTGTGCACAGCAGGTGTTCACCTTTACCTTAGTAATGGATGATCACTCTGTGCATTGCAGCTGTTTAATATTATCTAGGAATGGAAGATCCCTCCGATGAATGCAGGTGTTTACATTTAACCAAGCAATGGAGGTTCCCTGTGTGCAATGCAGGTGTTTAACTGTACATAAGGAATGGATAATCCCTCTGAGCCAGGCTGGTGTTGTCCTTTACATAAGCAATGGATGATCCCTCTGTGCATTGCAGGTGTTTACATTTACCTTAGGAATGGATGATCCCTGTGTGCATGGCAGGTGTTTACCTTTATTTAAGGAATGGATGATCCCTCTATTAAATGCAGGTGTTTACATTTATGTAAGAAATGGGATGATCTCTCTGTGCATTGCAGGTGTTTACCACTACCTAAGGAATGGGACGATCCCTCTGTTCAATACAGGTGTTTACCTTTTCACAAGGAATGGATGATACCTCTGTTCAATACAGGTGTTTACCTTTTCTTAAGGAATGGATGATACCTGTGTTCAACTCAGGTGTTTACCTTTACCTAAGGAAGGGATGATCCCTCTGTGCATTGCATGTGTATACTTTTACCCACGGAATGGAAGATCCCTCTGTTCAATGCAGGTGTTTAACTGTCCTAAGAATGGATGTTACCTGTGTGCAATGCATTTGTTTACCTTTACATAAAGTATGGATTATCCCTCTGGGCCAGTCAGGTGTTGACCTTTACTTAAGGAATGGATGATCCCTCTGTGCAATGCGGTGTTGACCTTTGCCTAAGGAATGGATGATCCCTCTGTTCAATGCACATGTTGACCTTTACTTAAGGAATGGATGATCCCTCTGTGCAATGTAGGTTTAGTCCTTTACCTACGGAATGGATGATCCCTCTGTGCAGTGCAGGTGTTGAACTTTACCCATGGAATGTGTGATCCCTCTGTTCAATGAATGTGTTTACATTTACCTAAGGAATGGATGATCCCTCAGTGCAATGCAGGTGTTTACCATTATCTAAGGAATGGATGATGCTTCTGTTCAATGCAGGTGCTTACAGTTAATAAGGAATGGGTGATCCCTCTATGCAATCCAGGTTTTTACCTTTACACAAGAAATGGATGATCCCTCTGTTCAATGCAGGTGATTACCATAATTTAAGGAATGATTCATCCCTCTGTTCAATGCAGGTGTTTACAGTTACCTAAGAAATGGATGATCCCTCTATGCAATCCAGGTTTTTACCTTTACACAAGAAATGGATGATCCCTCTGTTCAATGCAGGTGATTACTGTAATTTAAGGAAAGATTCATCCCTCTGCTCAATGCAGGTGTTTACCATTACCTAAGGAATGGCTGATCCCTCTGTGAAATGCAGGTGTTTACCTTTACCTAAGGAAGAGATGAGCCCTCTGTTCAATGCAGGTGTTTACCATTATCTAAGAAATGTATTATCCCTATGTTCAATGCAGGTGTATACAGTTACCTAAGGAATCGATGATCCATCTGTGCAATGCAGGTGTTTACTTTTACCTAAGGAATGGATGATCCTCTGTGCAATGCAGGTGTTTGATCTTTACCTAAGGAATAGATGATCCCTCTGTTCAATGGAGTTGTTTACCGTTATTTTAGGAATGGTTGATCCCTCTGTTCAATGCAGGTGTTTAACTGTCCAAAGAATGGATGTTCCCTGTGTGCAATGCATTTGTTTACCATTACATAAAGGATGGATGATCCCTCTGGGCCAGTCAGGTGTTGACCTTTACTTAAGGAATGAATGATCCCTCTTTGCAATGCAGGTGTTGACCTTTATCTATGGAATGGGTGATCCCTCTGTTCAATGAAGGTGTTTACCTTTACCTAAGTAATGAATGATACCTCTGTTCATTGCAGGTGTTTACCTTTACCTAAAGAATGGCATGATCCCTCTGTGCAATGAATGTGTTTATCTTTACCCAAGTAATAGATGAGCTCTCTGATCAATGCAGGTGTTTACGGTTATCTAAGATATGGATGATCCCTATGTTCAATGCAGCTGTTTACAGTTACCTAAGGAATCGATGATCCATCTGTGCAATGCATGTTTTTACCTTTACCTAAGGAATGGATGATACCTCTGTGTAATGCAGGTGTTGATCTTTACCTAAGAATATATGATCCCTCTGTTCAATGCAGGTGCTTACCATTATCTAAGGAATGGATTATCCCTCTGTTCAATGCAGGTGTTCACACTTACCTAAGGAATGGATGATCCCTATGTGCAATGCTGGTGTTTACCTTTACCTAAGGAATGGATGATCCCTCTGTGATTTGCAGGTGTTTACTATTACCTAAGGAATGGAAGATGCCTATGTTCAATGCAGGTGTTTACCTTTACAAGAGGATTGGATGATCCCTCTGTGCAATGCAAGTGTTTACCTTCACCTAAAGAATGGGATGATCCCAGTTTGCAATGTAGGTGTTGATCTTTACCTAATGAATATATGATCCCTCTGTTGAATGAAGGTGTTTATCGTTATCTAAGGAATGGATGATCCCTCTTTTCAATGCAGATGTTTACCTTTGCCTAAGAAATGGATGATTCCTGTGTTCAACGCAGGTGTTTACCTTCACATGAAGAAGGATGATTCCTCTGTTCAACGCAGATTTCTACTTTTACTTAAGGAATCGATGATCCCTCTGTGCAATGCAGGTGTTTACTATTACCTAAGAAATGGAAGATCCCTCTGTTCAATGCAGGTTTTTTACCTTTACCTAAGGAATGGGATAATCGCTCTCTTCAATGCAGGTGTAGATCTTTACCTAAGGAATAGGTGATCCCTCTGTTCAATGCAGGTGTTTACCATTATCTAAGGAATGTATAATCCCTCTGTACAATGAAGGTGTTTACAGTTACCTAAAGAATGGATGATCCCTCTCTGCACTACAGGTGTTTACCTTTACCTAACGAATTGATGATACCTCTGTGGAATGGAGGTGTGGATCTTTACCTAAGGAATAGGTAACCCCTCTCTTCAATCCAGGTGTATACCATTATCTAAGGAATGGATGATACCTCTGTGCAATGCAGGTGTTAACCTTTACCTAAGGAATGATATGATCCCTCTGGGCAATGCAGGTGTTGATCTTTAACTAAGGAATAGATGATCGACCTGTTCAATGCATGTGTTTACCATTATCTAAGGACTGGATGATACCCTTCAATGTAGCTGTTTACAGTTACCTAAGGAATGGATGATCCCTCTGTGCAATGCAGGATTTTAGCTTGACCTAAGGAATGTATGAACCCTCAGTGTATGGCAGGTGTTTACTATTACCAAAAGAATGAAAGATTCTTCTGTTCAATGCTGGTGTTTACGTTTACAAAAGGAAAGGATGTTCTCTGTGTGCAATGCAGCTTTTTTGTTTACATACGGAATGGATGATCTCTCAGGGCTAGGAAAGTGTTGACCTTTACCTAAGGAATTGATGATCCCTCTGTGCAATGCAGGTGTTGACCGTTACCTAAGGAATGGATGATCCCTCTGTTCAATGCAGGTGTTTACCATTACCTAAGGAATGGATGATGCCTCTGTGAAATCCAGGTGTTTACCATTACCTAAGCAATGGTTGATCCCTCTGTGCAATGCAGGTGTTTACCTTTACCTAAGGAATGGATGATACCTCTGTTCAACGCCGGTGTTTACCTTTACCTAAAGAAGGATGATCCCTCTATTCAACACAGGGTTCTACCTTTACTTAAGGAATGGATGATGCCTCGGTGCAATGAATATGTTGACCTTTACATAAGGAATATATAACCCCTCTGTTCAATGCTGGTGTTTACCTTTACCTAGGGAATGGATGATATTTCTGTTCAATGCAGGTGTTTACCATTATCTAAGGAATGTATGATCCCACTGTTCAATGAAGGTGTTTACAGTTACCTAAGTAATGGATGATCCCTCTCTGCAATGCAGTTTTTTACCCATAGCTAAGGAATGGATGATCCCTCTGTCTATTGTAGGTATTTACATTTACCTTAGGAA
The DNA here is from genome assembly GCA_036365145.1 of Orientallactaga sibirica. Classification (NCBI taxonomy): domain Eukaryota; kingdom Metazoa; phylum Chordata; class Mammalia; order Rodentia; family Dipodidae; genus Orientallactaga; species Orientallactaga sibirica. The sequence continues at coordinate 26,882 of JAEOAD010001189.1, forward strand.
TGGATGATCCCTCTGTGCATTGCTGGTGTTTACTAGTACCTAAGGAATGGAAGATCCCTCTCTTCATTGCAGGTGTTTACCTGTACCTAAGGTATGGATGATCTGTCTGTTCAATGCAGGTGTTTACATAACCAAAGTAATGGATGTTCCCTGTGTGAAATGCAGGTGTTTCACTTTACATAAGCTATGGATTATCCCGCTGGGACAAGCAGTTGTTGACCTTTACCTAAGGAATGGATTATCGCTCTGTGCATTGTAGGTGTTTACCTTTACCCAAGGATTGGATGATCGCTCTGTGCATTGCAGATGTTTACATTTACTTTAGGAATGGGTATTCCCTCTGTGAGTTGCAGGTTTTTAGCTTGACCTAAGGAATGGATGATCCCTCTGTGCATTACAGGTGTTTATATTTGTCTTAGGAATGGATGATCCTTCCGTGCATTGCAGGTGTTTACTATTATGTAAGGAATTAAAGATCCCTATGTTCAATGCCAGTGTTTACGATTACAAAAGAAATGGATGTTCTTTGTGTGCAATGCTGGTTTTTACCTGTACATAAGGTCTGAATGATCCCTCTGTGCAATGCAGGTTTTTACTATTACCTAAGGAATGGAATATCCCTCTATTCATTGCAGGTGTTTACCTTTACAAAGGGAACTGGTGTTTACGGTGTGCAATGCAGGTATTTACATTTACATAAAGAAGGGATGATCCCTCTTGGGCAGGCACGTGTTGACATTTACCTAAGGAATGAATGATACATCTGTTCAATGAAAGTGTTGAACTTACCTAAGGATTGGATGATCACTCTGTGCAATGCAGGTGTTCACCTTTACCTAAGGAATAGATGATCCCTCTGTGCAAGGCACGTGTTTACATTTACCTAAGGAATGAATGATCCCTCTGTTCAATGTAGGTTTTTAGCTTTACCTAAGGAATGGATGATCCCTCTGTGCTCTGCCGGCGTTTATATTTATTTTAGGAATGGATAATTTCTCTGCGCATTGCAGGTGTTTACTATTACCTAAGGAATGAAAGATCCCTCTGTTCAATGCAGGTGTTTATCTTTACAAAAGGAATGGATGTTCTCTGTGTGCAATGCAGGTGTTGACCATTACCTAAGGAATGGATGATCCCTCTGTTCAATGCAGGTATTTACCATTATCTATGGAATGGATAATCCCTCTGTGCAATGCAGGTGTTGACCATTACCTAAGGAATGGATGATCCCTCTGTTCAATGCAGGTGTTTACCGTTATCTAGGGAATGGATAATCCCTTTGTGCAACGCAGGTGTTGACCTTTACCTAAGGAATGGATGATCCCTCTGTTCAATGCAGGTGTTGGTCATTACTCAAGGAATGTAAGATCACTCTGTGCAATGCAGGTGTATCCCGTTATCTAAGGAATGGATGATCTCTCTGATCATGGCAGGTGTTTACCATTACCTAAGGAATTATCCCCCTGTGAAATGCAGGTGTATACCCTTATCTAAGAAATAGACGATCCCTATGTGCATGGTAGGTGTTTACATTTACCTTCACAATTTATGATCCCTCTGCGCATTGTAGGTGTTTACTATTACCTAAGGAATGGATGTTCCCTGTGGGCAATGCAGGTGTTTAGCTTTACATAATGTATGCATGATCCCTGTGGGCCAGGCAGATTTTGAACGTTACCTAAGGAATAGATAATCCCTCTGTGCAATGCAGGTGTTGTCCTTTACCTAAGGAATGGATGATCCCTCTGTGCAATGCAGGTGTTGACCTTTACCTAAGGAATGGATGATCCCTCTGTTCAATGCAGGTGTTGATCATAACTTAAGGAAAATAAGATCTCTCTGTGCAATGCAGGTGTTGTCCTATACCTAAGGAATGGATGATCCCTCTGTACAATGCAGGTTTTGATCATGACTTAAGGAAAGGAAGATCCCTCTGTTCAATGCAGGTGTTTACCTTTACCTCAGGAATGGATGATCCGTCTGTTCAATGCAATGTGTTTACCATTACCAAAGTAATGGATGTTCCCTGTGTTCAATGCAGGTGTTTAACTTCACAGAAGGAATGGATGATCCCTCTGGGCCAGGCAGGTGTTGACCTTTACCTAAGGAATGGGTGATCGCTCTGTGCATTGCAGGTGTTTACATTTACTTTAGGAATGGATGATCCCTCTGTGAGTTGCAGGTGTTTACTATTACCTAAGGAATGGAAGATCCCTCTGTTCAATGCAGGTGTTTACCTTTACAAAAGGAACAGTTGTTTACTGTGTGCAATGCCCATGTTTACATTTACATAAGGAAGGGATGATCCCTCTTGGACAGGCAGGTGTTGACCTTTACCTAAGGAATGAATGACACATCTGTTCAATGCAGGTGTTGAACTTACCTAAGGATTGGATGATCACTCTGTGCAATGCAGGTGTTCACCTTTACCTAAGGAATACATGATCCCTCTGTGCAAGGCAGGTGTTTACATTTACCTAAGTTATGGATGATCCCACTGTGCAATGCAGGTGTTGACCATTACCTAAGGAATGGATTATCCCTCTGTGCAATGCAAATGTTTAATGTTACCTAAGGAATGGATGATCCCTCTGTTCAACGCAGGTGTCTTCCTTTACCTAATGATGGATGATCCCTCTCTTCAAGCCAGGTTTCTACATTTTTAAAGGAATTTATAATCCTCTGTGCAATGCATGTGTTTACCATTTCCTAAGGAATAGATGATCCCTGTGTGCATGGTAGGTGTTTACATTTACCTTTGGAACTGATGATCCCTCTGTGCTTTGCAGGTGTTTACTATTACCTAAGGAAGGGATGTTCCCTCTGTGCAATGCAGGTGTTTACCTTTACATAAGGCATGGATGATCCTCTTTGCAAGTCAGGTGTTGACTTTACCTAAGCAATGGAAGATCACTCTGTTCAATGCAGGTATTGATCTTTACCTCAGGAATTGAAAATCCCTCTGTGCAATGCAGGTTTTCACCTTTACCAAAGGAATGGATGATCCTCTGTGCAAGGCAGGTGTTGACCTTTACCTAAGGAATGGATGATCCCTCTGTTCAATGGAGGTGTTGATCATTCCTTAGGAATGTAAGATCCCTCTGTGCAATGCAGGTGTTGTCCTATACCTAAGGAATGGATGATCCCTCTGTACAATGCAGGCATTGACCTTTACCTAAGGAATGGATGATCCCTCTGTGCAATGAATGTGTTCAACTTAACCTATGGAATATATGACACCTCTGTTCCATGCAGGTGTTTACCATTATCTAAGGAAAGTATGATCCCTCTGTTCAATGAAGGTGTTTAGAGTTACCTAAGGAATGGATGATCCCCTGTGCAATGCATGTTTTTACCCTTACCTAAGGAATGGATGATCCCTCTGTGCATTGCAGGTGTTTACTATTACCTCTGGAATGGATGATACCTCTGTTCAATGCAGGTGTTTACCTTTACCTAAGGAATGGATGATCAGTCTGTTCAATGCAGGTGTTTACCTTTACAAAAGTAATAGATGAATGTTCAATGGAGGTGTTTAACTTCCATAAAGAATGGGTGATTCAATGCAGGTGTTTACCTTTGCCTAAGGAATGGATGATCGGTCTGTGCAGTGCAGGTGTTTACATTTACTTTAGGAATGGATGATCCCTCTTTGAGTTGCAGTGTTTACTATTAACTAAGGAATGGATGATCCCTCTATTCAATGCAGGTGTTTACCTTTAAAAAGGAATGGATGTTCCCTCTGTTCAATGCAGGTGTTTACATTTATCTAAGGAATGGATGATCCTCTTGTTCAATGCAGGTGTTTACCTTTACCTAAGGAATGGATGACAAATTTGTTCAATGCAGGTGTTGAACTTTACCTAAGGATTGGATGATCACTCTGTGCAAAGCAGGTGTTCAACTTTACCTAAGGAATGGATGATCCCTCTGTGCAATGCAGGTGTTTATGTTTACTAAGGAATGGATGATCCCTCTGTTCAATGCAGGTGTTTATGTTTACCTAGGAATGGTTCATTTATCAAAGGAATGGATGATCTCTCTGTGCATTGCAGGTGTTTACTATTACTAAGGAGTGAAAGAGGAATGGATGTCCTCTGTGTGCAATGCAGGTGTTTACCTTTACATAAGGAATGGATGATCCCTCTGTGCCATGCAGGTGTTGACCTTTACCTAAGGAATGGATGATCCCTCTGTTCAATGCAGGTGTTTACCATTACCTAAGGAATGGATAATCCCTTTGTGCAATGCAGGTGTTTACCTTTACCTAAGGAATGGATGATCCCTCTGTTCAATGCAGGTGTTTACCTTTACCTAAGGAATGGATGATCCCTCTGTGCAATGCAGGTGTTTACCTTTACCTAAGGAATGGATGATGTCTCTGTTCAATGCAGGTGTTTACCTTTATAAGGAATGGATGATCCCTCTGTTCAATGCAGGTGTTTACAGTTACCTAAGGAATGGATGATCCTCTGTGCAATGCAGGTTTTTAGATTAACCTAAGGAATGGATGATCCCTCTGTGCAATGCAGGTGTTTATATTTACGTAAGGAATGGATGATCCCTCTGTGCATTGCAGGTGTTTACCTTTACCTCAGGAATGGATGATCCTCTGTTCAATGCAGGTGTTTACCATTACCAAAGTAATGGATGTTCCTGTGTTCAATGCAGGTTTTCCCTTTACATAAGGAATGGATGATCCCTCTGGGCAAGGCAGGTGTTTACCTTTACCTAAGGAATGGATGATCCTCTGTGCAATGCAGGTGTTGATCTTTACCTTAAGGAATGGATGATCCCTCTGTCCAATGCAGGTGTTTACCGTTATCTAAGGAATGGATGATCCCTCTGTTCAATGCAGGTGTTTACCTTTACAAAAGGAATGGATGATCCCTCTCTTCAATGCAGGTGTTTACATTTATCTAAGGAATGGATGATCCCTCTGATCAATGCAGGTGTTTACCTTTACCTAAGGAATGATGATCATCTGTTCAATGCAGGTGTTTGATGCAGGTGTTTACCTAATAAGGAATGGATGATCCCTCTGTGCAATGCAGGTGTTTGAACTTTACCTAAGGAATGGATGATCCCTCTGTGCAATGCAGGTGTTTACCTTTACCTAAGGAATGGATGATCCCTCTGTGAAATGCAGGTGTTGACCTTTACCTAAGGAATGGATGATCCCTCTGTTCAATGCAGGTGTTTACCATTACCTAAGGAATGGATGATCCCTCTGTGCAATGCAGGTGTTTCCTTTACCTAAGGAATGGATCATCCCTCTGTTCAATGCAGGTGTTGACCTACACCTAAGGAATGGATGAACCCTCTGTGCAATGCAGGTGTTTACCTTTACCTAAGGAATGGATGATCCCTCTGTTCAATGCAGGTGTTTACCATTATCTAAGGAATGGATGATCCCTCTGTGCATTGCAGGTGTTTACTATTACCTAAGGAATGGATGTTCCCTGTGTGCAATGCAGGTGTTTACCTTTACATAAGGTATGGATGATCCCTCTTTGCCAGTCAGGTGTTGACCTTTACCTAAGGAATGGATGATCACTCTGTTCAATGCAGGTGTTGATCTTTACCTAAGGAATTGAAGATCCCTCTGTGCAATGCAGGTGTTCACCTCGTACCTAAGGAATGGATGATCCCTCTGTGCAAGGCAGGTGTTGACCTTTACCTAAGGAATGGATGATCCCTCTGTTCAATGCAGGTGTTGATCATTACTTAAGGAATGTAAGATCCCTCTGTGCAATGCAGGTGTTGACCTTTACCTAAGGAATGGATGATCCCTCTGTACAATGCAGGTGTTGACCTTTACCTAAGGAATGTATGATCCCTCTGTTTAATGAAGGTGTTTACAGTTACCTAAGGAATGGATGATACGTCTGTTCAATGCAGGTGTTTACCATTATCTAATGAATGCATGATTCCTCTGCTCAATGAAGGTGTTTACAGTTACCTAAGGAATGGATGATCCCTCTGTGCAATGCAGGTGTTTACCCTTACCTAAGGAATGGATGATCCCTCTGTGCATTGCAGGTGTTTACTATTACCTATGGAATGGAAGATCCCTCTGTTCAATGCAGGTATTTACCTTTACCTAAGGAATGGATGATCAGTCTGTTCAATGCAGGTGTTTACCTTTACCAAAGTAATGGATGTTCCCTGTTTTCAATGCAGGTGTTTAACTTCACATAAGGAATGGATGATCCCTCTGGGCCGGGCAGGTGTTGACCTTTACCCAAGGAATGGATGATCACTCTGTGCATTGTAGGGTATTTACATTTACTTTAGTAATGGATGATCCCTCTGTGAGTTTCTGGTGTTTACTATTACCTAAGGAATGGAAGATCCCTCTGTTCAATGCAGGTGTTTACCTTTTAAAAGGAAACTGTGGCAATGCAGGTGTTTACATTTACATAAGGAAGGGATGATCCCTCTTGGACAGGCACATGTTGACCTTTACTTAAGGAATGAATGACAAATCTGTTCAATGCAGGTGTTAAACTTACCTAAGAATTGGATGATCCCTCTGTGCGATGCAGGTGTTCAACTTTACCTTAGGAATAGATGATCCCTCTGTGCATGGCAGGTGTTTACATTTACCTAAGGAATGGATGATCCCTCTGTTCAATGCAGGTGCTTACCCTTATCTAAGGAATGGATGATCCCTCTGTTCATTGCAGCTGTTTATAGTTACATAGGAATGGATTATCTCTCTGTGCAATGCAGGTGTTTTATTAGCTAAGGGTGTTGATCCCTCAAAAGGAATGGATGATCCTCTGTGCAATGCAGGTGTTTACCTTTATCTAAGGAATGGATGATCCCTCTGTGCAATGCAGGTGTTTGACCTTTACCTAAGGAATGGATGATCCCTCTGTTCAATGCAGGTGTTTACCTTTATCTAAGGAATGGATGATCCTTCTGTGCAATCCAGGTGTTTACCATTACCTAAGGAATGGATGATCCCTCTGTTCAATGCAGGTGTTTACCTTTACCTAAGGAATGGATGATCCCTCTGTGCAATGCAGGTGTTGATATTTGCCTAAGTAATGGATGATGTCTCTGTTCAATGCAGGTGCTTACCCTTATCTAAGGAATGGATGATCCCTCTCTTCAATGCAGCTGTTTACAGTTACCTAAGCAATGGATGATCCCTCTGTTCAATGCAGGTTTTTAGATTTACCTAAGGAATGGATGATCCCTCTGTGCATTGCAGGTGTTTATATTTACCTTAGGAATGGATGATTCCTCTGTGCATTGCAGGTGTTTACTATTACCTAAGGAATGGATGATCCCTCTGTTCAATTCAGGTGTTTACCTTTACAAAAGTAATGGATGATTCTCTGTGTGCAATGCAGGTTTTTACCTTTACATAAGGAATGGATGATCCCTCTGTGCAATGCAGGTGTTTACCTTTACCTAAGGAATGGATGATCCCTCTGTGCAATGCAGGTGTTGATCTTTACCTAAGGAATGGATGATCCCTCTGTGCAATAAAGGTGTTTACCGTTATCTTAGGAATGGATGATCCCTCTGTTCAATGCAGGTGTTTACAGTTACCTAAGGAATGGATGATCCCTCTGTTCAATACAGGTGTTTCCCGTTATCTAAGGAATGGATGATCCCTCTGTTCAATGCAGGTGTTTACCATTACAAAAGGAATGGATGATCCCTCTGTGCAATGCAGGTGTTTACTATTACCTAAGGAATGGATGATCCCTCTGTGCAATGCAGGTGTTTACCTTTACATAAGGAATGGATGATCCCTCTGGGCAATGCAGGTGTTTGAACTTTACCTAAGGAATGGATGATCCCTCTGTGCAATGCAGGTGTTTACTATTACCTAAGGAATGGATGATCCCTCTGTGCAATGCAGGTGTTTACCTTTACCTAAGGAATGGATGATCCCTCTGTTCAATGCAGGTGTTTATCTTTACCTAAGGAATGGATGATCCCTTCTGTGCAATGCAGGTGTTGTCCTTTACCTAAGGAATGGATGATCCTTCTGTTCAATGCAGGTGTTGACCTTTACCTAAGGAATGGATGATCCCTCTGTGCAATGCATGTTCACCTTTACCTAAGGAATGGATGACAGCTCTGTTCAATGCAGGTGTTTACCATTATCTAAGGAATGTATGATCCCTCTGTTCAATGCAGGTGTTTTTACAAAAGGAATGGATGATCCCTCTGTTCAATGCAGGTGTTTTACCTTTACATAAGGAATGGATGATCCCTCCTTTGCAATGCAGGTGTTGACCTTTACCTAAGGAATGGATGATCACTCTGTTCAATGCAGGTGTTGATCTTTACCTAAGGAATGGAAGATCCCTCTGTGCAATGCAGGTGTTTCCTTTACCTAAGGAATGGATGATCCCTCTGTGCAATGCAGGTGTTGACCTTTACCTAAGGAATGGATGATCCCTCTGTTCAATGCAGGTGTTGACCTTTACCTAAGGAATGGATGATCCCTCTGTGCAATGCAGGTGTTGTCCTATACCTAAGGAATGGATGATCCCTCTGTACAATGCAGGTGTTGACCTTTACCTAAGGAATGGATGATCCCTCTGTGCAATGAATATGTTCACCTTTACCTATGGAATATATGACACCTCTGTTCAATGCAGGTGTTTACCATTATCTAAGGAATGTATGATCCCTCTGTTCAATGAAGGTGTTTACAGTTACCTAAGGAATGGATGATCCCTCTGTGCAATGCAGGTGTTTACCCTTACCTAAGGAATGGATGATCCCTCTGTGCATTGCAGGTGTTTACTATTACCTATGGAATGGAAGATCCCTCTGTTCAATGCAGGTGTTTACCTTTACCTAAGGAATGGATGATCAGTCTGTTCAATGCAGGTGTTTACCTTTACCAAAGTAATGGATGTTCCCTGTGTTCAATGCAGGTGTTTAACTTCACATAAGGAATGGATGATCCCTCTGCGCCAGGCAGGTGTTGACCTTTACCTAAGGAATGGATGATCGCTCTGTGCATTGTAGGTGTTTACATTTACTTTAGGAATGGATGATCCCTCTGTGAGTTGCAGGTGTTTACTATTACCTAAGGAATGGAAGATCCCTCTGTTCAATGCAGGTGTTTACCTTTACTAAAGGAACATGTGTTTACATTTACATAAGAAAGGGATGATCCCTCTTGGACAGGCACATGTTGACCTTTACCTAAGGAATGAATGACCCCTCCGTTCAATGCAGGTGTTGAACTTACCTAAGGATTGGATGATCACTTTGTGCAATGCAGGTGTTTAGCTTTATGTAAAGAATTATATGATCCCTCTGTGCAATGCAGGTGTTGATCTTTGCCTAAGGAATGGATGATGTCTCTGTTCAATGCAGGTGTTTACCCTTATCTAAGGAATGGATGATCCCTCTGTTCAATTCAGCTGTTTACAGTTACATAAGGAATGGATTATCCTCTGTGCAATGCAGGTTTTAAGCTTGACCTAAGGAATAGATGATCCCTCTGTTCAATGCAGTTGTTTACCTTTATCTAAGGAATGGATGATCCTCTGTGCAATGCATGTGTTTACAGTTACCTAAGGAATGGATGATTCTCTGTGCAATGCAGGTGTTGATCTTTACCTAAGGAATAGATGATCCTTCTGTGCAATGCAGGTGTTCAACATCACCTAAGGAATGGATGATCGCTCTGATCACTGCAGGTGTTTACTATTACCTAAGGAATGGATGATCCTCTGTGCAATGCAGGTGTTTCCCGTTATCTAAGGAATGGATGATCCCTTTGGTCAACACAGGTGTTTACCTTTACCTAAAGAAGGATGATCCATCTCTTCAAACCAGTTTTCTACCTTTACCTAAGGAATGGATAATCCTTCTGTGCAATGCAGGTGTATACACTTACCTAAGGAATGGATGATCCTCTGTGCAATGCAGGTGTTTACCTTTACCTAAGTAATGGGTGATAACTCTGTGAGCATGCAGGTGTTTACTATTTACCTAAGGAATGGATGATCCCTCTGTGCAATGCAGGTGTTTACCTTTACATAAGGTATGGATGATCCCTCTGGGTCAGGCAGGTGTTGACCTTTACCTAAGGAATGGATGATCCCTCTGTTCAATGCAGGTGTTTGATCGTTACCTAAGGAATGGATGATCCCTCTGTTCAATGCAGGTGTTGATCATTACTTACGGAATGGAAGATCCCTCTTTGCAATATATGTGTTGACCTTTACATAGGGAATGCCTGATCCTTCTGTTCAATGAATATGTTCACCTTTATAAGGAATATATGACACCTCTGTTCAATGAGGTGTTTACCATTATCTAAGGAATGGATGATCCCTCTGTTCAATGCAGGTGTTTACAGTTACCAAAGGAATGGATGATCCCTCTGTGCAATGCAGGTGTTTACCTTTACCTAAGGAATGGATGATCCGTTTGTGCAATGCAGGTGTTTACCTTTACCTGAGGATTGGGATGATCGCTCTGTGCAATGCAGGTTTTCATCTTTATCTAAGGAATAGATGATCCCTCTGTTCAATGCACGTGTTTACCATTATCTAAGGAGTGGAGTATCCCTTTGTTCAATGCAGTTATTTACAGTTACCAAAGGAATGGATGATACCTCTGTGCAATGCAGGTGTTTACCTTTACCTAAGGAATGGGTGATCAATCTGTGCAATGCAGGTGTTTACTCTTACCTATGGAATGGAAGATCCCTCTGTTCAATGCAGGTGTTTACCTTTCCCCTAAGGAATGGATGATCCCTCAGTGCATTGCAGCTGTTTATATTTGAGGAATGGATAATCGCTCTGTACATTGCAGGTGTTTACCTTTACCTAAGGAATGAAAGATCCTCTGTTCACTGCAGGTGTTTATCTTTACAAAAGGAATGGATGATCCCTCTGTGCAATGCAGGTGTTGTCCTATAGATAAGGTGTGGATGATCCCTTTGTGCAATGCAGTTTTTGACCTTTACCTAAGGAATGGATGATCCCTGTGTTCAATGCAGGTGTTGATCATGACTTAAGGAAGGGAAGATCCCTTTTGCAATGCAGGTGTTGACCTTTACCTAAGGAATGGATGATCCCTCTGTGCAATGAATATGTTCACGTTTACCTAAGGAATATATGACACCTCTGTTCAATTCAGGTGTTTACAATAATCTAAGGAATGTATGATCCCTCTGTTCCATGAAGGTGTTTACAGTTACCTAGGAAATGAATGATTCATCTATGCAATGAAGGTGTTTATTCTTAACTAAGGAATGGATGATCCCTCTGTGCATTGCAGGTGTGTACTATTACCTATGGAATGGAAGATCGCTGTGTTCAATGCAGGTGTTTACTTTTACCTAAGGAATGGATGATCCCTCTGTGCATTGCAGGCGTTTATATTTGTTTGAGGAATGGATAATCCCTCTGTGCAATGCAGGTGTTGATCATTACCTATGGAATGGATGATCCCTGTGTTCAATGCAGGTCTTTAACGTTATCTAAGTAATGGATGATACCTCTGGTTAATCCAGGTGTTTATCATTACCTAAGGAATGGATAATCCCTATGTGCAATGCAGGTGTTTACCTTTACCGATGGAATGGATGATCCTCTGTGCAATGCAGGTGTTGATCTTTACCTAAGGAATAGATGATCCCTATGTTCAATGCAGTTGTTGACCATTACATAAGGAATGGATGATCCTCTGTGCATTGAAGGTGTTTACTTTTACCTAAGGAATGGATGATCCTTCTGTGCAATGCAGGTGTTTAATATTACCTAAGGAATGGATGATCCCTCTGTTCAAAACAGGTGTTTACCTTTACCAAAGGAATGGATGATCCCTCTGTGCAATGCAGGTGTTTAAGTTTGTTGCGGTTACAAAGGAATGTATGATCCTCTGTGCAATGAAGTTTTTACCTTTACCTGAGGAATGGATGATCCCCTGGGCGCATTGCAGGTGTTTACTATTACCTAAGGAATGGAAGATACCCATGTTAAATGCTGGTGTTTACCTTTCCTATGGAATGGATTATCATTCTGTACAATGCAGGTGTTGACATTTACACAAGGAATGGCGGATCCCTGTGTGCAATGCAGGTGTTTACCATTATCTAAGGAATGGATGATCCCTCTGTGCAATGCAGGTGTTTACCTTTACCTAATAATGGGATGAACCCTCTTTGCAATGCAGGTGTTGCTACTTAACTAAGGGAATAGATGATCCCTCTGTTCATTGCAGGTGTTTACCATTATCTATGGAATGGATGATCCTCTGTTTAATGTAGGTGTTTAACCTTACCAAAGGAATGGATGTTCCTGTGTGCAATGCTGCGTGTATATTTGTTTAAGGTATGGATGATCCGTCTGTGCAATGCAGGTCTTTACCGATATCTAAATAATGGATGATCCTCTGTTCGATGCAGGTGTTTACAGTTAGCTAATTAATGTATGATCCCTCTGTGCAATGCAGGTGTTCACCTTTACCTAAGGAATGTATGATCCCCTGTGCAATGCAGGTCTTTACCCTTACTAAGGATAATGGATGATCCCTCTTTGCAAGCAGGTATTCATCTTTAAAAGTAATAGATGATCCCGCTGTCCAATGCAGATGTTTACATTTATCTAAGTAATGGATGATCGCTCTGTTCAATGCAGGAGGAATGGATGATCCCACTGTGCAATGCAGGTTTTTAGCTTGACCTATGAAATGGATGATCCTCTGCGCATTACAGGTGTTTACTATTTCCTAAGTAATGAAAGAACCCTCTGTTCAATGCAGGTGTTTCTCTTACAAAAGGAATGAATGTTCTCTGTGCGATGCAGGTGTATACCTTTACATAAGAATGGATGATTCCTCTGGGCCAGGCAGGTATTGACCTTTATCTAAGGAATAAATGATCCCCCAGTAATCCAGGTGTTTACCATTACCTAAGCAATGGATGATCCCTCACTGTGCAATGCAGGTAAGTTACCTTTACCTAAGGAATGGATGATCCTCTCAGCAATGCAGGTGTTGATATTTACCTAAGGAATAGATGATCCTCTGTTCAATGCAGGTGTTTACAGTTACCGAACGAATGGATGATCCCTCTGTTCAATG
>JAEOAD010000434.1:0-33861 GCA_036365145.1 Orientallactaga sibirica
ACAAAGCGAAACTAGCATATTCTACAACTTGTTAAGTTGTACAAACTAGGAGAGTTTGAACTTGCTGTGATCTACACTCTTTGTAGAAAAGCAGCTCATTCCTAGAGCTGAACAAGCTTATTTCGCACAGTAGAGTGTTTGGCAATGAAGAGGTTTCTTTTCTTACCAAACTACATTAGAAACAAAGCGAAACTAGCATATTCTACAACTTGTTAAGTTGTACAAACTAGGAGAGTTTGAACTTGCTGTGATCTACACTCTTTGTAGAAAAGCAGCTCATTCCTAGAGCTGAACAAGCTTATTTCGCACAGTAGAGTGTTTGGCAATGAAGAGGTTTCTTTTCTTACCAAACTACATTAGAAAAAAAAGCGAAACTAGCATATTCTACAACTTGTTAAGTTGTACAAACTAGGAGAGTTTGAACTTGCTGTGATCTACACTCTTTGTAGAAAAGCAGCTCATTCCTAGAGCTGAACAAGCTTATTTCGCACAGTAGAGTGTTTGGCAATGAAGAGGTTTCTTTTCTTACCAAACTACATTAGAAACAAAGCGAAACTAGCATATTCTACAACTTGTTAAGTTGTACAAACTAGGAGAGTTTGAACTTGCTGTGATCTACACTCTTTGTAGAAAAGCAGCTCATTCCTAGAGCTGAACAAGCTTATTTCGCACAGTAGAGTGTTTGGCAATGAAGAGGTTTCTTTTCTTACCAAACTACATTAGAAACAAAGCGAAACTAGCATATTCTACAACTTGTTAAGTTGTACAAACTAGAGAGAGTTTGAACTTGCTGTGATCTACACTCTTTGTAGAAAAGCAGCTCATTCCTAGAGCTGAACAAGCTTATTTCGCACAGTAGAGTGTTTGGCAATGAAGTTTTTTTTTTCTTACCAAACTACATTAGAAAGAAACAAAAAGCATAAAACATATTCTACAACTTGTTAAGTTGTACAAACTAGGAGAGTTTGAACTTGCTGTGATCTACACTCTTTGTAGAAAAGCAGCTCATTCCTAGAGCTGAACAAGCTTATTTCGCACAGTAGAGTGTTTGGCAATGAAGAGGTTTCTTTTCTTACCAAACTACATTAGAAACAAAGCGAAACTAGCATATTCTACAACTTGTTAAGTTGTACAAACTAGGAGAGTTTGAACTTGCTGTGATCTACACTCTTTGTAGAAAAGCAGCTCATTCCTAGAGCTGAACAAGCTTATTTCGCACAGTAGAGTGTTTGGCAATGAAGAGGTTTCTTTTCTTACCAAACTACATTAGAAACAAAGCGAAACTAGCATATTCTACAACTTGTTAAGTTGTACAAACTAGGAGAGTTTGAACTTGCTGTGATCTACACTCTTTGTAGAAAAGCAGCTCATTCCTAGAGCTGAACAAGCTTATTTCGCACAGTAGAGTGTTTGGCAATGAAGAGGTTTCTTTTCTTACCAAACCAAACTACATTAGAAACAAAGCGAAACTAGCATATTCTACAACTTGTTAAGTTGTACAAACTAGGAGAGTTTGAACTTGCTGTGATCTACACTCTTTGTAGAAAAGCAGCTCATTCCTAGAGCTGAACAAGCTTATTTCGCACAGTAGAGTGTTTGGCAATGAAGAGGTTTCTTTTCTTACCAAACTACATTAGAAACAAAGCAGAAACTAGCATATTCTACAACTTGTTAAGTTGTACAAACTAGGAGAGTTTGAACTTGCTGTGATCTACACTCTTTGTAGAAAAGCAGCTCATTCCTAGAGCTGAACAAGCTTATTTCGCACAGTAGAGTGTTTGGCAATGAAGAGGTTTCTTTTCTTACCAAACTACATTAGAAACAAAGCGAAACTAGCATATTCTACAACTTGTTAAGTTGTACAAACTAGGAGAGTTTGAACTTGCTGTGATCTACACTCTTTGTAGAAAAGCAGCTCATTCCTAGAGCTGAACAAGCTTATTTCGCACAGTAGAGTGTTTGGCAATGAAGAGGTTTCTTTTCTTACCAAACTACATTAGAAACAAAGCGAAACTAGCATATTCTACAACTTGTTAAGTTGTACAAACTAGGAGAGTTTGAACTTGCTGTGATCTACACTCTTTGTAGAAAAGCAGCTCATTCCTAGAGCTGAACAAGCTTATTTCGCACAGTAGAGTGTTTGGCAATGAAGAGGTTTCTTTTCTTACCAAACTACATTAGAAACAAAGCGAAACTAGCATATTCTACAACTTGTTAAGTTGTACAAACTAGGAGAGTTTGAACTTGCTGTGATCTACACTCTTTGTAGAAAAGCAGCTCATTCCTAGAGCTGAACAAGCTTATTTCGCACAGTAGAGTGTTTGGCAATGAAGAGGTTTCTTTTCTTACCAAACCAAACTACATTAGAAACAAAGCGAAACTAGCATATTCTACAACTTTTTAAGTTGTACAAACTAGGAGAGTTTGAACTTGCTGTGATCTACACTCTTTGTAGAAAAGCAGCTCATTCCTAGAGCTGAACAAGCTTATTTCGCACAGTAGAGTGTTTGGCAATGAAGAGGTTTCTTTTCTTACCAAACTACATTAGAAACAAAGCGAAACTAGCATATTCTACAACTTGTTAAGTTGTACAAACTAGGAGAGTTTGAACTTGCTGTGATCTACACTCTTTGTAGAAAAGCAGCTCATTCCTAGAGCTGAACAAGCTTATTTCGCACAGTAGAGTGTTTGGCAATGAAGAGGTTTTTTTTTCTTACCAAACTACATTACAAACAAAGGGAAACTAGCATATTCTACAACTTGTTAAGTTGTACAAACTAGGAGAGTTTGAACTTGCTGTGATCTACACTCTTTGTAGAAAAGCAGCTCATTCCTAGAGCTGAACAAGCTTATTTCGCACAGTAGAGTGTTTGGCAATGAAGAGGTTTCTTTTCTTACCAAACTACATTAGAAACAAAGCAAAGAAACTAGCATATTCTACAACTTGTTAAGTTGTACAAACTAGGAGAGTTTGAACTTGCTGTGATCTACACTCTTTGTAGAAAAGCAGCTCATTCCTAGAGCTGAACAATTTATTTCGCACAGTAGAGTGTTTGGCAATGAAGTTTTTCTTTTCTTACCAAACTACATTAGAAACAAAGCGAAACTAGCATATTCTACAACTTGTTAAGTTGTACAAACTAGGAGAGTTTGAACTTGCTGTGATCTACACTCTTTGTAGAAAAGCAGCTCATTCCTAGAGCTGAACAAGCTTATTTCGCACAGTAGAGTGTTTGGCAATGAAGAGGTTTCTTTTCTTACCAAACTACATTAGAAACAAAGCGAAACTAGCATATTCTACAACTTGTTAAGTTGTACAAACTAGGAGAGTTTGAACTTGCTGTGATCTACACTCTTTTAGAAAGCAGCTCATTCCTAGAGCTGAACAAGCTTATTTCGCACAGTAGAGTGTTTGGCAATGAAGAGGTTTCTTTTCTTACCAAACTACATTAAAAACAAAGCGAAACTAGCATATTCTACAACTTGTTAAGTTGTACAAACTAGGAGAGTTTGAACTTGCTGTGATCTACACTCTTTGTAGAAAAGCAGCTCATTCCTAGAGCTGAACAAGCTTATTTCGCACAGTAGAGTGTTTGGCAATGAAGAGGTTTCTTTTCTTACCAAACTACATTAGAAACAAAGCGAAACTAGCATATTCTACAACTTGTTAAGTTGTACAAACTAGGAGAGTTTGAACTTGCTGTGATCTACACTCTTTGTAGAAAAGCAGCTCATTCCTAGAGCTGAACAAGCTTATTTCGCACAGTAGAGTGTTTGGCAATGAAGAGGTTTCTTTTCTTACCAAACTACATTAGAAACAAAGCGAAACTAGCATATTCTACAACTTGTTAAGTTGTACAAACTAGGAGAGTTTGAACTTGCTGTGATCTACACTCTTTGTAGAAAAGCAGCTCATTCCTAGAGCTGAACAAGCTTATTTCGCACAGTAGAGTGTTTGGCAATGAAGAGGTTTCTTTTCTTACCAAACTACATTAGAAACAAAGCGAAACTAGCATATTCTACAACTTGTTAAGTTGTACAAACTAGGAGAGTTTGAACTTGCTGTGATCTACACTCTTTGTAGAAAAGCAGCTCATTCCTGAAGAGCTGAACAAGCTTATTTCGCACAGTAGAGTGTTTGGCAATGAAGAGGTTTTTTTTCTTACCAAACTACATTAGAAACAAAGCGAAACTAGCATATTCTACAACTTGTTAAGTTGTACAAACTAGGAGAGTTTGAACTTGCTGTGATCTACACTCTTTGTAGAAAAGCAGCTCATTCCTAGAGCTGAACAAGCTTATTTCGCACAGTAGTAGTGTTTGGCAATGAAGAGGTTTCTTTTCTTACCAAACTACATTAGAAACAAAGCGAAACTAGCATATTCTACAACTTGAAACTAGCATATTCTACAACTTGTTAAGTTGTACAAACTAGGAGAGTTTGAACTTGCTGTGATCTACACTCTTTGTAGAAAAGCAGCTCATTCCTAGAGCTGAACAAGCTTATTTCGCACAGTAGAGTGTTGTTTGGCAATGAAGGTTTTCTTTTCTTACCAAACTACATTAGAAACAAAGCGAAACTAGCATATTCTACAACTTTAAGTTGTTACAAACTAGGAGAGTTTGAACTTGCTGTGATCTACACTCTTTGTAGAAAAGCAGCTCATTCCTAGAGCTGAACAAGCTTATTTCGCACAGTAGAGTGTTTGGCAATGAAGAGGTTTCTTTTCTTACCAAACTACATTAGAAACAAAGCGAAACTAGCATATTCTACAACTTGTTAAGTTGTACAAACTAGGAGAGTTTGAAACTTGCTGTGATCTACACTCTTTGTAGAAAAGCAGCTCATTCCTAGAGCTGAACAAGCTTATTTCGCACAGTAGAGTGTTTGGCAATGAAGAGGTTTCTTTTCTTACCAAACTACATTAGAAACAAAGCGAAACTAGCATATTCTACAACTTGTTAAGTTGTACAAACTAGGAGAGTTTGAACTTGCTGTGATCT
The DNA here is from genome assembly GCA_036365145.1 of Orientallactaga sibirica. NCBI lineage: Eukaryota > Metazoa > Chordata > Mammalia > Rodentia > Dipodidae > Orientallactaga > Orientallactaga sibirica. The sequence continues at coordinate 5,005 of JAEOAD010000434.1, forward strand.
ACACTCTTTGTAGAAAAGCAGCTCATTCCTAGAGCTGAACAAGCTTATTTCGCACAGTAGAGTGTTTGGCAATGAAGAGGTTTCTTTTATACCAAACTACATTAGAAACAAAGCGAAACTAGCATATTCTACAACTTGTTAAGTTGTACAAACTAGGAGAGTTTGAACTTGCTGTGATCTACACTCTTTGTAGAAAAGCAGCTCATTCCTAGAGCTGAACAAGCTTATTTCGCACAGTAGAGTGTTTGGCAATGAAGAGGTTTTTTTTTTCTTACCAAACTACATTAGAAACAAAGCGAAACTAGCATATTCTACAACTTGTTAAGTTGTACAAACTAGGAGAGTTTGAACTTGCTGTGATCTACACTCTTTGTAGAAAAGCAGCTCATTCTGAGAGCTGAACAAGCTTATTTCGCACAGTAGAGTGTTTGGCAATGAAGAGGTTTCTTTTCTTACCAAACTACATTAGAAACAAAGCGAAACTAGCATATTCTACAACTTGTTAAGTTGTACAAACTAGGAGAGTTTGAACTTGCTGTGATCTACACTCTTTGTAGAAAAGCAGCTCATTCCTAGAGCTGAACAAGCTTATTTCGCACAGTAGAGTGTTTGGCAATGAAGAGGTTTCTTTTTTTTTACCAAACTACATTAGAAACAAAGCGAAACTAGCATATTCTACAACTTGTTAAGTTGTACAAACTAGGAGAGTTTGAACTTGCTGTGATCTACACTCTTTTGAAAAGCAGCTCATTCCTAGAGCTGAACAAGCTTATCGCACAGTAGAGTGTTTGGCAATGAAGAGGTTTCTTTTCTTACAAACTACATTAAAACAAAGTAGAGTGTTTTGAAGAGGTTTCTTTTTCTTACTAAACTACATTAGAAACAAAGCTGAAACTAGCATATTCTACAACTTGTTAAGTTGTACAAACTAGAGAGTTTTTGAACTTGCTGATCTACACTCTTTGTAGAAAAGCAAAAGCAGCTCATTCCTAGAGCTGAACAAGCTTATTTCGCACAGTAGAGTGTTTGGCAATGAAGAGGTTTTTTTTTACCAAACTACATTAGAAACAAAGCGAAACTAGCATATTCTACAACTTGTTAAGTTGTACAAACTAGGAGAGTTTGAACTTGCTGTGATCTACACTCTTTGTAGAAAAGCAGCTCATTCCTAGAGCTGAACAAGCTTATTTCGCACAGTAGAGTGTTTGGCAATGAAGAGGTTTCTTTTCTTACCAAACTACATTAGAAACAAAGCGAAACTAGCATATTCTACAACTTGTTGTTAAGTTGTACAAACTAGGAGAGTTTGAACTTGCTGTGATCTACACTCTTTGTAGAAAAGCAGCTCATTCCTAGAGCTGAACAGCTTATTTCGCACAGTAGAGTGTTTGGCAATGAAGAGGTTTCTTTTCTTACCAAACTACATTAGAAACAAAGAAACTAGCATATTCATATTCTACAACTTGTTAAGTTGTACAAACTAGGAGAGTTTGAACTTGCTGTGATCTACACTCTTTGTAGAAAAGCAGCTCATTCCTAGAGCTGAACAAGCTTATTTCGCACAGTAGAGTGTTTGGCAATGAAGGTTTCTTTTCTTTTTCTTACCAAACTACATTAGAAACAAAGCGAAACTAGCATATTCTACAACTTGTTAAGTTGTACAAACTAGGAGAGTTTGAACTTGCTGTGATCTACACTCTTTGTAGAAAAGCAGCTCATTCCTAGAGCTGAACAAGCTTATTTCGCACAGTAGAGTGTTTGGCAATGAAGAGGTTTCTTTTCTTACCAAACTACATTAGAAACAAAGCAGAAACTAGCATATTCTACAACTTGTTAAGTTGTACAAACTAGGAGAGTTTGAACTTGCTGTGATCTACACTCTTTGTAGAAAAGCAGCTCATTCCTCCTAGAGCTGAACAAGCTTATTTCGCACAGTAGAGTGTTTGGCAATGAAGAGGTTTCTTTTCTTACCAAACTACATTAGAAACAAAACAAAAAGAAAAACTAGCATATTCTACAACTTGTTAAGTTGTACAAACTAGGAGAGTTTGAACTTGCTGTGATCTACACTCTTTGTAGAAAAGCAGCTCATTCCTAGAGCTGAACAAGCTTATTTCGCACAGTAGAGTGTTTGGCAATGAAGAGGTTTCTTTTCTTACCAAACTACATTAGAAACAAAGCGAAACTAGCATATTCTACAACTTGTTAAGTTGTACAAACTAGGAGAGTTTGAACTTGCTGTGATCTACACTCTTTGTAGAAAAGCAGCTCATTCCTGGAGCTGAACAAGCTTATTTCGCACAGTAGAGTGTTTGGCAATGAAGAGGTTTCTTTTCTTACCAAACTACATTAGAAACAAAGCGAAACTAGCATATTCTACAACTTGTTAAGTTGTACAAACTAGGAGAGTTTGAACTTGCTGTGATCTACACTCTTTGTAGAAAAGCAGCTCATTCCTAGAGCTGAACAAGCTTATTTCGCACAGTAGAGTGTTTGGCAATGAAGAGGTTTCTTTTCTTACCAAACTACATTAGAAACAAAGCGAAACTAGCATATTCTACAACTTGTTAAGTTGTACAAACTAGGAGAGTTTGAACTTGCTGTGATCTACACTCTTTGTAGAAAAGCAGCTCATTCCTAGAGCTGAACAAGCTTATTTCGCACAGTAGAGTGTTTGGCATGAAGAGGTTTCTTTTCTTTTCTTTTCTTACCAAACTACATTAGAAACAAAGCGAAACTAGCATATTCTACAACTTGTTAAGTTGTACAAACTAGGAGAGTTTGAACTTGCTGTGATCTACACTCTTTGTAGAAAAGCAGCTCATTCCTAGAGCTGAACAAGCTTATTTCGCACAGTAGAGTGTTTGGCAATGAAGAGGTTTCTTTTCTTACCAAACTACATTAGAAACAAAGCGAAACTAGCATATTCTACAACTTGTTAAGTTGTACAAACTAGGAGAGTTTGAACTTGCTGTGATCTACACTCTTTGTAGAAAAGCAGCTCATTCCTAGAGCTGAACTGAACAAGCTTTATTCGCACAGTAGAGTGTTTGGCAATGAAGAGGTTTCTTTTCTTACCAAACTACATTAGAAACAAAAAGAAACTAGCATATTCTACAACTTGTTAAGTTGTACAAACTAGGAGAGTTTGAACTTGCTGTGATCTACACTCTTTGTAGAAAAGCAGCTCATTCCTAGAGCTGAACAAGCTTATTTCGCACAGTAGAGTGTTTGGCAATGAAGAGGTTTCTTTTTTCTTACCAAACTACATTAGAAACAAAGCGAAACTAGCATATTCTACAACTTGTTAAGTTGTACACAAACTAGGAGAGTTTGAACTTGCTGTGATCTACACTCTTTGTAGAAAAGCAGCTCATTCCTAGAGCTGAACAAGCTTATTTCGCACAGTAGAGTGTTTGGCAATGAAGAGGTTTCTTTTCTTACCAAACTACATTAGAAACAAAGCGAAACTAGCATATTCTACAACTTGTTAAGTTGTACAAACTAGGAGAGTTTGAACTTGCTGTGATCTACACTCTTTGTAGAAAAGCAGCTCATTCCTAGAGCTGAACAAGCTTATTTCGCACAGTAGAGTGTTTGGCAATGAAGAGGTTTCTTTTCTTACCAAACTACATTAGAAACAAAGCGAAACTAGCATATTCTACAACTTGTTAAGTTGTACAAACTAGGAGAGTTTGAACTTGCTGTGATCTACACTCTTTGTAGAAAAGCAGCTCATTCCTAGAGCTGAACAAGCTTATTTCGCACAGTAGAGTGTTTGGCAATGAAGAGGTTTCTTTTCTTACCAAACTACATTAGAAAACAAACAAAACTAGCATAAACAGCATATTCTACAACTTGTTAAGTTGTACAAACTAGGAGAGTTTGAACTTGCTGTGATCTACACTCTTTGTAGAAAAGCAGCTCATTCCTAGAGCTGAACAAGCTTATTTCGCACAGTAGTGTGTTTGGCAATGAGGTTTCTTTTCTTACCAAACTACATTAGAAACAAAGCGAAACTAGCATATTCTACAACTTGTTAAGTTGTACAAACTAGGAGAGTTTGAACTTGCTGTGATCTACACTCTTTGTAGAAAAGCAGCTCATTCCTAGAGCTGAACAAGCTTATTTCGCACAGTAGAGTGTTTGGCAATGAAGAGGTTTCTTTTCTTACCAAACTACATTAGAAACAAAGCTAGAAACTAGCATATTCTACAACTTGTTAAGTTGTACAAACTAGGAGAGTTTGAACTTGCTGTGATCTACACTCTTTGTAGAAAAGCAGCTCATTCCTAGAGCTGAACAAGCTTATTTCGCACAGTAGAGTGTTTGGCAATGAAGAGGTTTCTTTTCTTACCAAACTACATTAGAAACAAAACAAGAAACTAGCATATTCTACAACTTGTTAAGTTTGTACAAACTAGGAGAGTTTGAACTTGCTGTGATCTACACTCTTTGTAGAAAAGCAGCTCATTCCTAGAGCTGAACAAGCTTATTTCGCACAGTAGAGTGTTTGGCAATGAAGAGGTTTCTTTTCTTACCAAACTACATTAGAAACAAAGCGAAACTAGCATATTCTACAACTTGTTAAGTTGTACAAACTAGGAGAGTTTGAACTTGCTGTGATCTACACTCTTTGTAGAAAAGCAGCTCATTCCTAGAGCTGAACAAGCTTATTTCGCACAGTAGAGTGTTTGGCAATGAAGAGGTTTCTTTTCTTACCAAACTACATTAGAAACAAAGCGAAACTAGCATATTCTACAACTTGTTAAGTTGTACAAACTAGGAGAGTTTGAACTTGCTGTGATCTACACTCTTTGTAGAAAAGCAGCTCATTCCTAGAGCTGAACAAGCTTATTTCGCACAGTAGAGTGTTTGGCAATGAAGAGGTTTCTTTTCTTACCAAACTACATTAGAAACAAACTCGAAACTAGCATATTCTACAACTTGTTAAGTTGTACAAACTAGGAGAGTTTGAACTTGCTGTGATCTACACTCTTTGTAGAAAAGCAGCTCATTCCTAGAGCTGAACAAGCTTATTTCGCACAGTAGAGTGTTTGGCAATGAAGGTTTCTTTTTCTTACCAAACTACAAACAAAGAAACAATTCGAAACTAGCATATTCTACAACTTGTTAAGTTGTACAAACTAGGAGAGTTTGAACTTGCTGTGATCTACACTCTTTGTAGAAAAGCAGCTCATTCCTAGAGAGCTGAACAAGCTTATTTCGCACAGTAGAGTGTTTGGCAATGAAGAGGTTTCTTTTTTCTTACCAAACTACATTAGAAACAAAGCGAAACTAGCATATTCTACACAACTTGTTAAGTTGTACAAACTAGGAGAGAGTTTGAACTTGCTGTGATCTACACTCTTTGTAGAAAAAGCAGCTCATTCTAGAGCTGAACAAGCTTATTTCGCACAGTAGAGTGTTTGGCAATGAAGAGGTTTCTTTTTTCTTACCAAACTACATTAGAAACAAAGCGAAACTAGCATATTCTACAACTTGTTAAGTTGTACAAACTAGGAGAGTTTGAACTTGCTGTGATCTACACTCTTTGTAGAAAAGCAGCTCATTCCTAGAGCTGAACAAGCTTATTTCGCACAGTAGAGTGTTTGGCAATGAAGAGGTTTCTTTTCTTGCAAACTACATTAGAAAAAAAAGCGAAACTAGCATATTCTACAACTTGTTAAGTTGTACAAACTAGGAGAGTTTGAACTTGCTGTGATCTACACTCTTTGTAGAAAAGCAGCTCATTCCGAGAGCTGAACAAGCTTATTTCGCACAGTAGAGTGTTTGGCAATGAAGAGGTTTCTTTTCTTACCAAACCAAACTACATTAGAAACAAAGCGAAACTAGCATATTCTACAACTTGTTAAGTTGTACAAACTAGGAGAGTTTGAACTTGCTGTGATCTACACTCTTTGTAGAAAAGCAGCTCATTCCTAGAGCTGAACAAGCTTATTTCGCACAGTAGAGTGTTTGGCAATGAAGAGGTTTCTTTTCTTACCAAACTACATTAGAAACAAAGCGAAACTAGCATATTCTACAACTTGTTAAGTTGTACTAGGAGAGTTTGAACTTGCTGTGATCTACACTCTTTGTAGAAAAGCAGCTCATTCCTAGAGCTGAACAAGCTTATTTCGCACAGTAGAGTGTTTGGCAATGAAGAGGTTTCTTTTCTTACCAAACTACATTAGAAAGAAACAAATATTCGAAACTAGCATATTCTACAACTTGTTAAGTTGTACAAACTAGGAGAGTTTGAACTTGCTGTGATCTACACTCTTTGTAGAAAAGCAGCTCATTCCTAGAGCTGAACAAGCTTATTTCGCACAGTAGAGTGTTTGGCAATGAAGAGGTTTCTTTTCTTACCAAACTACATTAGAAACAAAGCAGAAACTAGCATATTCTACAACTTGTTAAGTTGTACAAACTAGGAGAGTTTGAACTTGCTGTGATCTACACTCTTTGTAGAAAAGCAGCTCATTCCTAGAGCTGAACAAGCTTATTTCGCACAGTAGAGTGTTTGGCAATGAAGAGGTTTCTTTTCTTCAAACCAACCAAACTACATTAGAAAAGAAACAAAGAAACTAGCATATTCTACAACTTGTTAAGTTGTACAAACTAGGAGAGTTTGAACTTGCTGTGATCTACACTCTTTGTAGAAAAGCAGCTCATTCCTAGAGCTGAACAAGCTTATTTCGCACAGTAGAGTGTTTGGCAATGAAGAGGTTTCTTTTTTTACCAAACTACATTAGAAACAAAACTAGAAACTAGCATATTCTACAACTTGTTAAGTTGTACAAACTAGGAGTTTGAACTTGCTGTGATCTACACTCTTTGTAGAAAAGCAGCTCATTCCTAGAGCTGAACAAGCTTATTTCGCACAGTAGAGTGTTTGGCAATGAAGAGGTTTCTTTTCTTACCAAACTACATTAGAAACAAAGCGAAACTAGCATATTCTACAACTTGTTAAGTTGTACAAACTAGGAGAGTTTGAACTTGCTGTGATCTACACTCTTTGTAGAAAAGCAGCTCATTCCTAGAGCTGAACAAGCTTATTATTTCGCAAGTAGAGTGTTTGGCAATGAAGAGGTTTCTTTTCTTACCAAACTACATTAGAAACAAAACAAACTAGCATAAACTAGCATATTCTACAACTTGTTAAGTTGTACAAACTAGGAGTTTGAACTTGCTGTGATCTACACTCTTTGTAGAAAAGCAGCTCATTCCTAGAGCTGAACAAGCTTATTTCGCACAGTAGAGTGTTTGGCAATGAAGAGGTTTCTTTTCTTACCAAACTACATTAGAAACAAAGCGAAACTAGCATATTCTACAACTTGTTAAGTTGTACAAACTAGGAGAGTTTGAACTTGCTGTGATCTACACTCTTTGTAGAAAAGCAGCTCATTCCTAGAAGCTGAACAAGCTTATTTCGCACAGTAGAGTGTTTGGCAATGAAGAGGTTTCTTTTTTTCTTACCAAACTACATTAGAAACAAAGCGAAACTAGCATATTCTACAACTTGTTAAGTTGTACAAACTAGGAGAGTTTGAACTTGCTGTGATCTACACTCTTTGTAGAAAAGCAGCTCATTCCTAGAAGCTGAACAAGCTTATTTCGCACAGTAGTGAGTGTGGCAATGAAGAGGTTTCTTTTCTTACCAAACTACATTAGAAACAAAGCGAAACTAGCATATTCTACAACTTGTTAAGTTGTACAAACTAGGAGAGTTTGAACTTGCTGTGATCTACACTCTTTGTAGAAAAGCAGCTCATTCCTAGAGCTGAACAAGCTTATTTCGCACAGTAGAGTGTTTGGCAATGAAGAGGTTTTTTTTTCTTAGAAACAAAGCAAACTACATTAGAAACAAAGTACAAAAACTAGCATATTCTACAACTTGTTAAGTTGTACAAACTAGGAGAGTTTGAACTTGCTGTGATCTACACTCTTTGTAGAAAAGCAGCTCATTCCTAGAGCTGAACAAGCTTATTTCGCACAGTAGAGTGTTTGGCAATGAAGTTTCTTTTCTTTTCTTACCAAACTACATTAGAAACAAAGCAGAAACTAGCATATTCTACAACTTGTTAAGTTGTACAAACTAGGAAAGTTTAACTTGCTTTGAACTTGTGATCTACACTCTTTGTAGAAAAGCAGCTCATTCCTGAAGCTGAACAAGCTTATTTCGCACAGTAGAGTGTTTGGCAATGAAGAGGTTTCTTTTCTTACCAAACTACATTAGAAACAAGCAGAAACTAGCATATTCTACAACTTGTTAAGTTGTACAAACTAGGAGAGTTTGAACTTGCTGTGATCTACACTCTTTGTAGAAAAGCAGCTCATTCCTAGAGCTGAACAAGCTTATTTCGCACAGTAGAGTGTTTGGCAATGAAGAGGTTTCTTTTCTTACCAAACTACATTAGAAACAAAGCGAAACTAGCATATTCTACAACTTGTTAAGTTGTACAAACTAGGAGAGTTTGAACTTGCTGTGATCTACACTCTTTGTAGAAAAGCAGCTCATTCCTAGAGCTGAACAAGCTTATTTCACACAGTAGAGTGTTTGGCAATGAAGAGGTTTCTTTTCTTACCAAACTACATTAGAAACAAAGCGAAACTAGCATATTCTACAACTTGTTAAGTTGTACAAACTAGGAGAGTTTGAACTTGCTGTGATCTACACTCTTTGTAGAAAAGCAGCTCATTCCTAGAAGCTGAACAAGCTTTTCGCACAGTAGAGTGTTTGGCAATGAAGAGGTTTCTTTTCTTACCAAACTACATTAGAAACAAAAGCGAAACTAGCATATTCTACAACTTGTTAAGTTGTACAAAAAGGAGAGTTTGAACTTGCTGTGATCTACACTCTTTGTAGAAAAGCAGCTCATTCCCTAGAGCTGAACAAGCTTATTTCGCACAGTAGAGTGTTTGGCAATGAAGAGGTTTTTTTTTCTTACCAAACTACATTACAAACAAAGGGAAACTAGCATATTCTACAACTTGTTAAGTTGTACAAACTAGGAGAGTTTGAACTTGCTGTGATCTACACTCTTTGTAGAAAAGCAGCTCATTCCTAGAGCTGAACAAGCTTATTTCGCACAGTAGAGTGTTTGGCAATGAAGAGGTTTCTTTTCTTACCAAACTACATTAAAAACAAAGAAAAAGCATATTCTACAACTTGTTAAGTTGTACAAACTAGGAGTTTGAACTTGCTGTGATCTACACTCTTTTGCAGCTCATTCCTGCTGATCTACACTCTTTGTAGAAAAGCAGCTCATTCCTTTTAAGCTGAACAAAGCTTATTTCGCACAGTAGAGTGTTTGTTTGGCAATGAAAGGTTTCTTTTTCTTACCAAACTACATTAGAAACAAAGAAGAAACTAGCATATTCTACAACTTGTTAAGTTGTACAAACTAGGAGAGTTTGAACTTGCTGTGATCTACACTCTTTGAAAAGCAGCTCATTCCTAAGCTGAACAAGCTTATTTCGCACAGTAGAGTGTTTGGCAATGAAGAGGTTTCTTTTCTTACCAAACTACATTAGAAACAAAGCGAAACTAGCATATTCTACAACTTGTTAAGTTGTACAAACTAGGAGAGTTTGAACTTGCTGTGATCTACACTCTTTTTGTAGAAAAGCAGCTCATTCCTAGAGCTGAACAAGCTTATTTCGCACAGTAGAGTGTTTGGCAATGAAGAGGTTTTTTTTTCTTACCAAACTACATTAGAAACAAAGCGAAACTAGCATATTCTACAACTTGTTAAGTACAAACAGGAGAGTTTGAACTTGCTGTGATCTACACTCTTTGTAGAAAAGCAGCTCATTCCTAGAGCTGAACAAGCTTATTTCGCACAGTAGAGTGTTTGGCAATGAAGAGGTTTTTTTTCTTACCAAAACTACAAAAACACAAAAAGAAACTAGCATATTCTACAACTTGTTAAGTTGTACAAACTAGGAGAGTTTGAACTTGCTGTGATCTACACTCTTTGTAGAAAAGCAGCTCATTCCTAGAGCTGAACAAGCTTATTTCGCACAGTAGAGTGTTTGGCAATGAAGAGGTTTCTTTTCTTACCAAACTACATTAGAAACAAAGCGAAACTAGCATATTCTACAACTTGTTAAGTTGTACAAACTAGGAGAGTTTGAACTTGCTGTGATCTACACTCTTTGTAGAAAAGCAGCTCAAAAGCAGCTCATTCCTAGTAGAGAGCTGAACAAGCTTATTTCGCACAGTAGAGTGTTTGGCAATGAAGAGGTTTCTTTTTCTTACCAAACTACATTAGAAACAAAGCAGAAACTAGCATATTCTACAACTTGTTAAGTTGTACAAACTAGGAGAGTTTGAACTTGCTGTGATCTACACTCTTTGTAGAAAAGCAGCTCATTCTAGAGCTGCTGAACAAGCGCACAGCACAGTGTTTGCAATGCAATGAGGTTTCTTTTCTTACCAAACTACATTAGAAACAAAGCGAAACTAGCATATTCTACAACTTGTTTGTTAGTTGTACAAACTAGGAGAGTTTGAACTTGCTGTGATCTACACTCTTTGTAGAAAAGCAGCTCATTCCTAGAGCTGAACAAGCTTATTTCGCACAGTAGAGTGTTTGGCAATGAAGAGGTTTCTTTTCTTACCAAACTACATTAGAAACAACAAAGAAACTAGCATATTCTACAACTTGTTAAGTTGTACAAACTAGAGTTTGAACTTGCTGTGATCTACACTCTTTGTAGAAAAGCAGCTCATTTAGAGCTGAACAAACTTGCGCACAGTGAGTGTTTGGCAATGAACAGGTTTCTTTTCTTGCAAAACTTTGAAACAAAGAAACTAGCATATTCTAGCTTGTTAAGTTGTACAAACTAGGAGAGTTTGAACTTGCTGTGATCTACACTCTTTGTAGAAAAGCAGCTCATTCCTAGAGCTGAACAAGCTTATTTCGCACAGTAGAGTGTTTTTGGCAACTGAAGAGGTTTCTTTTCTTACAAACTACATTAGAAACAAAGCTGAAACTAGCATATTCTTACAACTTGTTAAGTTGTACAACAGAGTTTGAAGTTTGAACTGTGATCTACACTCTTTGTAGAAAAGCAGCTCATTCCTAGAGCTGAACAAGCTTATTTCGCACAGTAGAGTGTTTGGCAATGAAGAGGTTTTTCTTTTCTTACCAAACTACATTAGAAACAAAGCGAAACTAGCATATTCTACAACTTGTTAAGTTGTACAAACTAGGAGAGTTTGAACTTGCTGTGATCTACACTCTTTTGAAAAGCAGCTCAGCTCATTCCTGAACAAGCTGAACAAGCTTATTTCGCACAGTAGAGTGTTTGGCAATGAAGAAGGTTTTTTTTTTACCAAACTACATTAGAAACAAAGCAGAAACTAGCATATTCTACAACTTGTTAAGTTGTACAAACTAGGAGAGTTTGAACTTGCTGTGATCTACACTCTTTGTAGAAAAGCAGCTCATTCCTAGAGCTGAACAAGCTTATTTCGCACAGTAGAGTGTTTGGCAATGAAGAGGTTTCTTTTCTTACCAAACTACATTAGAAACAAAGCGAAACTAGCATATTCTACAACTTGTTAAGTTGTACAAACTAGGAGAGTTTGAACTTGCTGTGATCTACACTCTTTGTAGAAAAGCAGCTCATTTCCTAGAGAGCTGAAACAAGCTTATTTCGCACAGTAGAGTGTTTGGCAATGAGGTTTCTTTTCTTACCAAACTACATTAAAAACAAAGCGAAACTAGCATATTACAACTTGTTAAGTTGTACAAACTAGGAGAGTTTGAACTTGCTGTGATCTACACTCTTTGTAGAAAAGCAGCTCATTCCCTAGAGCTGAACAAGCTTATTTCGCACAGTAGAGTGTTTGGCAATGAAGAGGTTTCTTTTCTTACCAAACTACATTAGAAACAAAGCGAAACTAGCATATTCTACAACTTGTTAAGTTGTACAAACTAGGAGAGTTTGAACTTGCTGTGATCTACACTCTTTGTAGAAAAGCAGCTCATTCCTAGAGCTGAACAAGCTTATTTCGCACAGTAGAGTGTTTGGCAATGAAGAGGTTTTCTTTTCTTACCAAACTACATTAGAAACAAAGCAGAAACTAGCATATTCTACAACTTGTTAAGTTGTACAAACTAGGAGAGTTTGAACTTGCTGTGATCTACACTCTTTGTAGAAAAGCAGCTCATTCCTAGAGCTGAACAAGCTTATTTCGCACAGTAGAGTGTTTGGCAATGAAGAGGTTTCTTTTCTTACCAAACTACATTAGAAACAAAGCAGAAACTAGCATATTCTACAACTTGTTAAGTTGTACAAACTAGGAGAGTTTGAACTTGCTGTGATCTACACTCTTTGTAGAAAAGCAGCTCATTCCTAGAGCTGAACAAGCTTATTTCGCACAGTAGAGTGTTTGGCAATGAAGGTTTCTTTTCTTACCAAACTACATTAGAAACAAAAGCGAAACTAGCATATTCTACAACTTGTTAAGTTGTACAAACTAGGAGAGTTTGAACTTGCTGTGATCTACACTCTTTGTAGAAAAGCAGCTCATTCCTAGAGCTGAACAAGCTTATTTCGCACAGTAGAGTGTTTGGCAATGAAGAGGTTTCTTTTCTTACCAAACTACATTAGAAACAAAGCGAAACTAGCATATTCTACAACTTGTTAAGTTGTTTGTACAAACTAGGAGAGTTTGAACTTGCTGTGATCTACACTTTAGAAAAGCAGCTCATTCCTAGAGCTGAACAAGCTTATTTCGCACAGTAGAGTGTTTGGCAATGAAGAGGTTTCTTTTCTTACCAAACTACATTAGAAACAAAAAGCGAAATTAGCATATTCTACAACTTGTTAAGTTGTACAAACTAGCATATTCTACAACTTGTTAAGTTGTACAAACTAGAGAGTTTGAACTTGCTGTGATCTACACTCTTTGTAGAAAAGCAGCTCATTCCTAGAGCTGAACAAGCTTATTTGCACAGTAGAGTGTTTGGCAATGAAGAGGTTTCTTTTCTTACCAAACTACATTAGAAACAAAGCGAAACTAGCATATTCTACAACTTGTTAAGTTGTACAAACTAGGAGAGTTTGAACTTGCTGTGATCTACACTCTTTGTAGAAAAGCAGCTCATTCCTAGAGCTGAACAAGCTTATTTCGCACAGTAGAGTGTTTGGCAATGAAGAGGTTTTTCTTTTCTTACCAAACTACATTAGAAACAAAGCGAAACTAGCATATTCTACAAAGTTAAGTTGTACAAACTAGCATATTCTACAACTTGTTAAGTTGTACAAACTAGGAGAGTTTGAACTTGCTGTGATCTACACTCTTTGTAGAAAAGCAGCTCATTCCTAGAAGCTGAACAAGCTTATTTCGCACAGTAGAGTGTTTGGCAATGAAGAGGTTTCTTTTCTTACCAAACTACATTAGAAACAAAGCGAAACTAGCATATTCTACAACTTGTTAAGTTGTACAAACTAGGAGAGTTTGAACTTGCTGTGATCTACACTCTTTGTAGAAAAGCAGCTCATTCTAGCTGAACTGAACAAGCTTATTTCGCACAGTAGAGTGTTTGGCAATGAGGTTTCTTTTTTCTTACCAAACTACATTAGAAACAAAGCGAAACTAGCATATTCTACAACTTGTTAAGTTGTACAAACTAGGAGAGTTTGAACTTGCTGTGATCTACACTCTTTGTAGAAAAGCAGCTCATTCCTAGAGCTGAACAAGCTTATTTCGCACAGTAGAGTGTTTGGCAATGAGGAGGTTTCTTTTTCTTACCAAACTACATTACAAACAAAGCTAGAAACTAGCATATTCTACAACTTGTTAAGTTGTACAAACTAGGAGAGTTTGAACTTGCTGTGATCTACACTCTTTGTAAAAAAAGCTCAGCTCATTCCTAGAACTGAACTTATTTCGCACAGTAGAGTGTTTGGCAATGAAGAGGTTTCTTTTCTTACCAAACTACATTAGAAACAAAGCAGAAACTAGCATATTCTACAACTTGTTAAGTTGTACAAACTAGGAGAGTTTGAACTTGCTGTGATCTACACTCTTTTGTAGAAAAGCAGCTCATTCCTAGAACTGAACAAGCTTATTTCGCACAGTAGAGTGTTTGGCAATGAAGAGGTTTTCTTTTTCTTACCAAACTACATTAGAAACAAAGCGAAACTAGCATATTCTACAACTTGTTAAGTTGTACAAACTAGGAGAGTTTGAACTTGCTGTGATCTACACTCTTTGTAGAAAAGCAGCTCATTCCTAGAGAGCTGAACAAGCTTATTTCGCACAGTAGAGTGTTTGGCAATGAAGAGGTTTTTTTTCTTAAACAAACTACATTAGAAACAAAGCGAAACTAGCATATTCTACAAACTTGTTAAGTTGTACAAACTAGGAGAGTTTGAACTTGCTGTGATCTACACTCTTTGTAGAAAAGCAGCTCATTCCTAGAGCTGAACAAGCTTATTTCGCACAGTAGAGTGTTTGGCAATGAAGAGGTTCTTTTTTTGCAAACCAAACTACATTAAAAAACAAAGCATATAGAAACTATTCTACAATTCTGTTAAGTTGTACAAACTAGGAGAGTTTGAACTTGCTGTGATCTACACTCTTTGTAAAAAAGCAGCTCATTCCTAGAGCTGAACAAGCTTATTTCGCACAGTAGAGTGTTTGGCAATGAAGAGGTTTTTTTTCTTACCAAACTACATTAGAAACAAAGCGAAACTAGCATATTCTACAACTTGTTAAGTTGTACAAACTAGGAGAGTTTGAACTTGCTTTGAAAACAGCTCATTTGCTGTGATCTACACTCTTTGTAGAAAAGCAGCTCATTCCTAGAAGCTGAACAAGCTTATTTTCGCACAGTAGAGTGTTTGGCAATGAAGAGGTTTCTTTTCTTACCAAACTACATTAGAAACAAAAAAGCGAAACTAGCATATTCTACAACTTGTTAAGTTGTACAAACTAGGAGAGTTTGAACTTGCTGTGATCTACACTCTTTGTAGAAAAGCAGCTCATTCCTAGAGCTGAACAAGCTTATTTCGCACAGTAGAGTGTTTGGCATGAAGAGGTTTCTTTTTTTACCAAACTACATTAGAAACAAAAGCGAAACTAGCATATTCTACTTGTTTGTTAAGTTGTACAAACTAGGAGAGTTTGAACTTGCTGTGATCTACACTCTTTGAAAAGAAAAGCAGCTCATTCCTAGAGCTGAACAAGCTTATTTCGCACAGTAGAGTGTTTGGCAATGAAGAGGTTTCTTTTCTTACCAAACTACATTAGAAACAAAGCGAAAAACTAGCATATTCTACAACTTGTTAAGTTGTACAAACTAGGAGAGTTTGAACTTGCTGTGATCTACACTCTTTGTAGAAAAGCAGCTCATTCCTAGAGCTGAACAAGCTTATTTCGCACAGTAGAGTGTTTGGCAATGAAGGTTTTCTTTTCTTACCAAACTACATTAGAAACAAAGCGAAACTAGCATATTCTACAACTTGTTAAGTTGTACAAACTAGGAGAGTTTGAACTTGCTGTGATCTACACTCTTTGTAGAAAAGCAGCTCATTCCTAGAGCTGAACAAGCTTATTTCGCACAGTAGAGTGTTTTGGCAATGAGAGGTTTCTTTTCTTACCAAACTACATTAGAAACAAAACTAGAAACTAGCATATTCTACAACTTGTTAAGTTGTACAAACTAGGAGAGTTTGAACTTGCTGTGATCTACACTCTTTGTAGAAAAGCAGCTCATTCCTAGAGCTGAACAAGCTTATTTCGCACAGTAGAGTGTTTGGCAATGAAGAGGTTTCTTTTCTTGCCAAACTACATTACAAAGAAACAAAGCGAAACTAGCATATTCTACAACTTGTTAAGTTGTACAAACTAGGAGAGTTTGAACTTGCTGTGATCTACACTCTTTGTAGAAAAGCAGCTCATTCCTAAGAGCTGAACAAGCTTATTTCGCACAGTAGAGTGTTTGGCAATGAAGAGGTTTCTTTTCTTACCAAACTACATTACAAAAACAAAGAGAAACTAGCATATTCTACAACTTGTTAAGTTGTACAAACTAGGAGAGTTTGAACTTGCTGTGATCTACACTCTAGAAAGAAAGAAAAGCAGCTCATTCCTAGAGCTGAACAAGCTTATTTCGCACAGTAGAGTGTTTGGCAATGAAGAGGTTTTTTTTCTTACAAACTACATTAGAAACAAATAGAAACTAGCATATTCTACAACTTGTTAAGTTGTACAAACTAGGAGAGTTTGAACTTGCTGTGATCTACACTCTTTGTAGAAAAGCAGCTCATTCCTAGAGCTGAACAAGCTTATTTCGCAAGTAGAGTGTTTGGCAATGAAGAGGTTTCTTTTCTTACCAAACTACATTAGAAACAAAGCGAAACTAGCATATTCTACAACTTGTTAAGTTGTACAAACTAGGAGAGTTTGAACTTGCTGTGATCTACACTCTTTGAAAAGCAGAAAAAAGCAGCTCATTCCTAGAGCTGAACAAGCTTATTTCGCACAGTAGAGTGTTTGGCAATGAAAGGTTTTTTTTTTGCAAACAAACTACATTAAACAAAGCTAGAAACTAGCATATTCTACAACTTGTTAAGTTGTACAAACTAGGAGAGTTTGAACTTGCTGTGATCTACACTCTTTGTAGAAAAGCAGCTCATTCTAGAGCTGAACAAGCTTATTTCGCACAGTAGAGTGTTTGGCAATGAAGAGGTTTCTTTTCTTACCAAACTACATTAGAAACAAAGCAGAAACTAGCATATTCTACAACTTGTTAAGTTGTACAAACTAGGAGAGTTTGAACTTGCTGTGATCTACACTCTTTGTAGAAAAGCAGCTCATTCCTAGAAACTGAACAAGCTTATTTCGCACAGTAGAGTGTTTTGGCAATGAAGAGGTTTCTTTTTCTTACCAAACTACATTAGAAACAAAGCAGAAACTAGCATATTCTACAACTTGTTAAGTTGTACAAACTAGGAGAGTTTGAACTTGCTGTGATCTACACTCTTTGTAGAAAAGCAGCTCATTCCTAGAGCTGAACAAGCTTATTTCGCACAGTAGAGTGTTTGGCAATGAAGAGGTTTCTTTTCTTACCAAACTACATTAGAAACAAAGAAAAACTAGCATATTCTACAACTTGTTAAGTTGTACAAACTAGGAGAGTTTGAACTTGCTGTGATCTACACTCTTTGTAGAAAAGCAGCTCATTCCTAGAGCTGAACAAGCTTATTTCGCACAGTAGAGTGTTTGGCAATGAAGAGGTTTCTTTTCTTACCAAACTACATTAGAAACAAAGCGAAACTAGCATATTCTACAACTTGTTAAGTTGTACAAACTAGGAGAGTTTGAACTTGCTGTGATCTACACTCTTTTTTGAAAAGCAGCTCATTCCTAGAGCTGAACAAGCTTATTTCGCACAGTAGAGTGTTTGGCAATGAAGAGGTTTCTTTTCTTACCAAACTACATTAGAAACAAAGCGAAACTAGCATATTCATATTCAACTTGTTAAGTTGTACAAACTAGGAGAGTTTGAACTTGCTGTGATCTACACTCTTTGTAGAAAAGCAGCTCATTCCTAGAGCTGAACAAGCTTATTTCGCACAGTAGAGTGTTTTGGCAATGAAGAGGTTTCTTTTCTTACCAAACTACATTAGAAACAAAGCGAAACTAGCATATTCTACAACTTGTTAAGTTGTACAAAAGTTGAACTTACAAACTAGGAGAGTTTGAACTTGCTGTGATCTACACTCTTTGTAGAAAAGCAGCTCATTCCTAGAGCTGAACAAGCTTATTTCGCACAGTAGAGTGTTTGGCAATGAAGAGGTTTCTTTTCTTACCAAACTACATTAGAAACAAAGCGAAACTAGCATATTCTACAACTTGTTAAGTTGTACAAACTAGGTTTGAGTTTGAACTTGCTGTGATCTACACTCTTTGTAAAAAAGCAGCTCATTCCTGAACAGCTGAACAAGCTTACAACAGTTAGTGTTTGGCAGTAGAGAGGTTTCTTTTTTGGCAATGAAGAGGTTTCTTTTCTTACCAAACTACATTAGAAACAAAAGAAAAACTAGCATACAACTTGTTAAGTTGTACAAACTAGGAGAGTTTGAACTTGCTGTGATCTACACTCTTTGTAGAAAAGCAGCTCATTAGAGCTGAACAAGCTTATTTCGCACAGTAGAGTGTTTGGCAATGAAGAGGTTTCTTTTCTTACCAAACTACATTAGAAACAAAACTAGAAACTAGCATATTCTACAACTTGTTAAGTTGTACAAACTAGGAGTTTGAACTTGCTGTGATCTACACTCTTTGTAGAAAAGCAGCTCATTCCTAGAGCTGAACAAGCTTATTTCGCACAGTAGAGTGTTTGGCAATGAAGAGGTTTCTTTTCTTACCAAACTACATTAGAAACAAATTCTACAACTTGTTAAGTTGTACAAACTAGCATATTCTACAACTTGTTAAGTTGTACAAACAAGAGTTTAGAGAGTTTGAACTTGCTGTGATCTACACTCTTTTAGAAAAAAAAGAAAAGCAGCTCATTCCTAGAGCTGAACAAGCTTATTTCGCACAGTAGAGTGTTTGGCAATGAAGAGGTTTCTTTTTCTACCCAAACTACATTAGAAACAAAGCAGAAACTAGCATATTCTACAACTTGTTAAGTTGTACAAACTAGGAGAGTTTGAACTTGCTGTGATCTACACTCTTTGTAGAAAAAGCAGCTCATTCCTAGAAGAGCTGAACAAGCTTATTTCGCACAGTAGAGTGTTTGGCAATGAAGAGGTTTCTTTTCTTACCAAACTACAAAAAAAAAAACAGAAACTAGCATATTCTACAACTTGTTAAGTTGTACAAACTAGGAGAGTTTGAACTTGCTGTGATCTACACTCTTTGTAGAAAAGCAGCTCATTCCTAGAGCTGAACAAGCTTATTTCGCACAGTAGAGTGTTTGGCAATGAAGTTTTTTTTCTTTTCTTACCAAACTACATTACAAACAAAGAAACTAGCATATTCTACAACTTGTTAAGTTGTACAAACTAGGAGAGTTTGAACTTGCTGTGATCTACACTCTTTGTAGAAAAGCAGCTCATTCTAGAGCTGAACAAGCTTATTTCGCACAGTAGAGTGTTTGGCAATGAAGAGGTTTCTTTTTTACCAAACTACATTACAAACAAAGAAACAAGCATATTCTACAGAAACTAGCATATTCTACAACTTGTTAAGTTGTACAAACTAGGAGAGTTTGAACTTGCTGATCTACACTTTTAGAAAAGCAGCTCATTCCTAGAGCTGAACAAGCTTATTTCGCACAGTAGAGTGTTTGGCAATGAAGAGGTTTCTTTTCTTACCAAACTACATTAGAAACAAAGCGAAACTAGCATATTCTACAACTTGTTAAGTTGTACAAACTAGGAGAGTTTGAACTTGCTGTGATCTACACTCTTTGTAGAAAAGCAGCTCATTCCTAGAGCTGAACAAGCTTATTTCGCACAGTAGAGTGTTTGGCAATGAAGAGGTTTCTTTTCTTACCAAACTACATTAGAAAAACAAAGCGAAACTAGCATATTCTACAACTTGTTAAGTTGTACAAACTAGGAGAGTTTGAACTTGCTGTGATCTACACTCTTTGTAGAAAAGCAGCTCATTCCTGGAGCTGAACAAGCTTATTTCGCACAGTAGAGTGTTTGGCAATGAAGAGGTTTCTTTTTTCTTGCAAACTACATTAGAAAAAACAAAGCGAAACTAGCATATTCTACAACTTGTTAAGTTGTACAAACTAGGAGAGTTTGAACTTGCTGTGATCTACACTCTTTGTAGAAAAGCAGCTCATTCCTAGAGCTGAACAAGCTTATTTCGCACAGTAGAGTGTTTGGCAATGAAGAGGTTTCTTTTCTTACCAAACTACATTAGAAACAAAGCAGAAACTAGCATATTATTCAACAACTTGTTAAGTTGTACAAACTAGGAGAGTTTGAACTTGCTGTGATCTACACTCTTTGTAGAAAAGCAAAAGCAGCTCATTCCTAGAGCTGAACTGAACAAGCTTAGTAGAGTGTTTGGCAATGAAGTTTCTTTTCTTTTTCTTACCAAACTACATTAGAAACAAAGCGAAACTAGCATATTCTACAACTTGTTAAGTTGTACAAACTAGGAGAGTTTGAACTTGCTGTGATCTACACTCTTTGTAGAAAAGCAGCTCATTCCTAGAGCTGAACAAGCTTATTTCGCACAGTAGAGTGTTTGGCAATGAAGAGGTTTCTTTTCTTACCAAACTACATTAGAAACAAAGCGAAACTAGCATATTCTACAACTTGTTAAGTTGTACAAACTAGGAGAGTTTGAACTTGCTGTGATCTACACTCTTTGTAGAAAAGCAGCTCATTCCTAGAGCTGAACAAGCTTATTTCGCACAGAGTGAGTGTTTGGCAATGAAGGGTTTCTTTTCTTACCAAACTACATTAGAAACAAAGCGAAACTAGCATATTCTACAACTTGTTAAGTTGTACAAACAAACTAGGAGAGTTTGAACTTGCTGTGATCTACACTCTTTGTAGAAAAGCAGCTCATTCCTAGAGCTGAACAAGCTTATTTCGCACAGTAGAGTGTGTTTGGCAATGAGGTTTCTTTTCTTACCAAACTACATTAGAAACAAAGCGAAACTAGCATATTCTACAACTTGTTAAGTTGTACAAACTAGGAGAGTTTGAACTTGCTGTGATCTACACTCTTTGTAGAAAAGCAGCTCATTCCTAGAGCTGAACAAGCTTATTTCGCACAGTAGAGTGTTTGGCAATGAAGAGGTTTCTTTTCTTACCAAACTACATTACAAAACAAAGCGAAACTAGCATATTCTACAACTTGTTAAGTTGTACAAACTAGGAGAGTTTGAACTTGCTGTGATCTACACTCTTTGTAGAAAAGCAGCTCATTCCTAGAGCTGAACAAGCTTATTTCGCACAGTAGAGTGTTTGGCAATGAAGAGGTTTCTTTTCTTACCAAACTACATTAGAAACAAAGCAAAACTAGCATATTCTACAACTTGTTAAGTTGTACAAACTAGGAGAGTTTGAACTTGCTGTGATCTACACTCTTTGTAGAAAAGCAGCTCATTCCTAGAGCTGAACAAGCTTATTTCGCACAGTAGAGTGTTTGGCAATGAAGAGGTTTCTTTTCTTACCAAACTACATTAGAAACAAAGCGAAACTAGCATATTCTACAACTTGTTAAGTTGTACAAACTAGGAGAGTTTGAACTTGCTGTGATCTACACTCTTTGTAGAAAAGCAGCTCATTCCTAGAGCTGAACAAGCTTATTTCGCACAGTAGAGTGTTTGGCAATGAAGAGGTTTCTTTTCTTACCAAACTACATTAGAAACAAAGCGAAACTAGCATATTCTACAACTTGTTAAGTTGTACAAACTAGGAGAGTTTGAACTTGCTGTGATCTACACTCTTTGTAGAAAAGCAGCTCATTCCTAGAGCTGAACAAGCTTATTTCGCACAGTAGAGTGTTTGGCAATGAAGAGGTTTCTTTTCTTACCAAACTACATTAGAAACAAAGCGAAACTAGCATATTCTACAACTTGTTAAGTTGTACAAACTAGGAGAGTTTGAACTTGCTGTGATCTACACTCTTTGTAGAAAAGCAGCTCATTCCTAGAGCTGAACAAGCTTTTTTCGCACAGTAGAGTGTTTGGCAATGAAGAGGTTTCTTTTCTTACCAAACTACATTAGAAACAAAGCGAAACTAGCATATTCTACAACTTGTTAAGTTGTACAAACTAGGAGAGTTTGAACTTGCTGTGATCTACACTCTTTGTAGAAAAGCAGCTCATTCCTAGAGCTGAACAAGCTTATTTCGCACAGTAGAGTGTTTTGGCAATGAGGTTTCTTTTCTTACCAAACTACATTAGAAACAAAAACTAGAAACTAGCATATTCTACAACTTGTTAAGTTGTACAAACTAGGAGAGTTTGAACTTGCTGTGATCTACACTCTTTGTAGAAAAGCAGCTCATTCCTAGAGCTGAACAAGCTTATTTCGCACAGTAGAGTGTTTGGCAATGAAGAGGTTTCTTTTCTTACCAAACTACATTAGAAACAAAAGAAACAGAAACTAGCATATTCTACAACTTGTTAAGTTGTACAAACTAGGAGAGTTTGAACTTGCTGTGATCTACACTCTTTGTAGAAAAGCAGCTCATTCCTAGAGCTGAACAAGCTTATTTCGCACAGTAGAGTGTTTGGCAATGAAGAGGTTTCTTTTCTTACCAAACTACATTAGAAACAAAGCGAAACTAGCATATTCTACAACTTGTTAAGTTGTACAAACTAGGAGAGTTTGAACTTGCTGTGATCTACACTCTTTGTAGAAAAGCAGCTCATTCCTAGAGCTGAACAAGCTTATTTCGCACAGTAGAGTGTTTGGCAATGAAGAGGTTTCTTTTCTTACCAAACTACATTAGAAACAAAGCGAAACTAGCATATTCTACAACTTGTTAAGTTGTACAAACTAGGAGAGTTTGAACTTGCTGTGATCTACACTCTTTGTAGAAAAGCAGCTCATTCCTAGAGCTGAACAAGCTTATTTCGCACAGTAGAGTGTTTGGCAATGAAGAGGTTTCTTTTCTTACCAAACTACATTAGAAACAAAGCGAAACTAGCATATTCTACAACTTGTTAAGTTGTACAAACTAGGAGAGTTTGAACTTGCTGTGATCTACACTCTTTGTAGAAAAGCAGCTCATTCCTAGAGCTGAACAAGCTTATTTCGCACAGTAGAGTGTTTGGCAATGAAGAGGTTTCTTTTCTTACCAAACTACATTAGAAACAAAGCGAAACTAGCATATTCTACAACTTGTTAAGTTGTACAAACTAGGAGAGTTTGAACTTGCTGTGATCTACACTCTTTGTAGAAAAGCAGCTCATTCCTAGAGCTGAGCTGAACAAGCTTATTTCGCACAGTAGAGTGTTTGGCAATGAAGAGGTTTCTTTTCTTACCAAACTACATTAGAAACAAAGCGAAACTAGCATATTCTACAACTTGTTAAGTTGTACAAACTAGAGAGTTTGAACTTGAGTTTGAACTTGCTGTGATCTACACTCTTTGTAGAAAAGCAGCTCATTCCTGAAGCTGAACAAGCTTATTTCGCACAGTAGAGTGTTTGGCAATGAAGAGGTTTCTTTTCTTTTCTTAGAAACCGAAAAACTACATTAGTTGTACAAACAAACTTGCTGTGAAACTAGCATATTCTACAACTTGTTAAGTTGTACAAACTAGGAGAGTTTGAACTTGCTGTGATCTACACTCTTTGTAGAAAAGCAGCTCATTCCTAGAGCTGAACAAGCTTATTTCGCACAGTAGAGTGTTTGGCAATGAAGAGGTTTCTTTTCTTACCAAACTACATTAGAAACAAAGCGAAACTAGCATATTCTACAACTTGTTAAGTTGTACAAACTAGGAGAGTTTGAACTTGCTGTGATCTACACTCTTTGTAGAAAAGCAGCTCATTCCTAGAGCTGAACAAGCTTATTTCGCACAGTAGAGTGTTTGGCAATGAAGAGGTTTCTTTTCTTACCAAACTACATTAGAAACAAAGCAGAAACTAGCATATTCTACAACTTGTTAAGTTGTACAAACTAGGAGAGTTTGAACTTGCTGTGATCTACACTCTTTGTAGAAAAGCAGCTCATTCCTAGAGCTGAACAAGCTTATTTCGCACAGTAGAGTGTTTGGCAATGAAGAGGTTTCTTTTCTTACCAAACTACATTAAAAAAGCGAAACTAGCATATTCTACAACTTGTTAAGTTGTACAAACTAGGAGAGTTTGAACTTGCTGTGATCTACACTCTTTGTAGAAAAGCAGCTCATTCCTAGAGCTGAACAAGCTTATTTCGCACAGTAGAGTGTTTGGCAATGAAGAGGTTTCTTTTCTTACCAAACTACATTAGAAACAAAGCGAAACTAGCATATTCTACAACTTGTTAAGTTGTACAAACTAGGAGAGTTTGAACTTGCTGTGATCTACACTCTTTGTAGAAAAGCAGCTCATTCCTAGAGCTGAACAAGCTTATTTCGCACAGTAGAGTGTTTGGCAATGAAGGTTTTCTTTTCTTACCAAACTACATTAGAAAACAAAGCGAAACTAGCATATTCTACAACTTGTTAAGTTGTACAAACTAGGAGAGTTTGAACTTGCTGTGATCTACACTCTTTGAAAGAAAAGCAGCTCATTCCTAGAGCTGAACAAGCTTATTTCGCACAGTAGAGTGTTTGGCAATGAAGAGGTTTTTTTCTTACCAAACTACATTAGAAACAAAGCGAAACTAGCATATTCTACAACTTGTTAAGTTGTACAAACTAGGAGAGTTTGAACTTGCTGTGATCTACACTCTTTGTAGAAAAGCAGCTCATTCTAGAGCTGAACAAGCTTATTTCGCACAGTAGAGTGTTTGGCAATGAAGAGGTTTCTTTTCTTACCAAACTACATTAGAAACAAAGCGAAACTAGCATATTCTACAACTTGTTAAGTTGTACAAACTAGGAGAGTTTGAACTTGCTGTGATCTACACTCTTTGTAGAAAAAGCAGCTCATTCCTAGAGCTGAGCTGAACAAGCTTATTTCGCACAGTAGAGTGTTTGGCAATGAAGAGGTTTCTTTTTCTTACCAAACTACATTAGAAACAAAGCGAAACTAGCATATTCTACAACTTGTTAAGTTGTACAAACTAGGAGAGTTTGAACTTGCTGTGATCTACACTCTTTGTAGAAAAGCAGCTCATTCCTGAACAAGCTGAACAAGCTTATTTCGCACAGTAGAGTGTTTGGCAATGAAGAGTTTTTTTTCTTACCAAACTACATTAGAAACAAAGCGAAACTAGCATATTCTACAACTTGTTAAGTTGTACAAACTAGGAGAGTTTGAACTTGCTGTGATCTACACTCTTTGTAGAAAAGCAGCTCATTCCTAGAGCTGAACAAGCTTATTTCGCACAGTAGAGTGTTTGGCAATGAAGAGGTTTCTTTTCTTACCAAACTACATTAGAAACAAAGCGAAACTAGCATATTCTACAACTTGTTAAGTTGTACAAACTAGGAGAGTTTGAACTTGCTGTGATCTACACTCTTTGTAGAAAAGCAGCTCATTCCTAGAGCTGAACAAGCTTATTTCGCACAGTAGAGTGTTTGGCAATGAAGAGGTTTTCTTTTCTTACCAAACTACATTAGAAACAAAGCGAAACTAGCATATTCTACAACTTGTTAAGTTGTACAAACTAGGAGAGTTTGAACTTGCTGTGATCTACACTCTTTGTAGAAAAGCAGCTCATTCCTAGAGCTGAACAAGCTTATTTCGCACAGTAGAGTGTTTGGCAATGAAGAGGTTTCTTTTCTTACCAAACTACATTAGAAACAAAAGCGAAACTAGCATATTCTACAACTTGTTAAGTTGTACAAACTAGGAGAGTTTGAACTTGCTGTGATCTACACTCTTTGTAGAAAAGCAGCTCATTCCTAGAGCTGAACAAGCTTATTTCGCACAGTAGAGTGTTTGGCAATGAAGAGGTTTTCTTTTCTTACCAAACTACATTAGAAACAAAGCGAAACTAGCATATTCTACAACTTGTTAAGTTGTACAAACTAGGAGAGTTTGAACTTGCTGTGATCTACACTCTTTGTAGAAAAGCAGCTCATTCCTAGAGCTGAACAAGCTTATTTTTCGCACAGTAGAGTGTTTGGCAATGAAGAGGTTTCTTTTCTTACCAAACTACATTAACAAAACAAAGCGAAACTAGCATATTCTACAACTTGTTAAGTTGTACAAACTAGGAGAGTTTGAACTTGCTGTGATCTACACTCTTTGTAGAAAAGCAGCTCATTCCTAGAAGCTGAACAAGCTTATTTCGCACAGTAGAGTGTTTGGCAATGAAGAGGTTTCTTTTCTTACCAAACTACATTAGAAACAAAGCGAAACTAGCATATTCTACAACTTGTTAAGTTGTACAAACTAGGAGAGTTTGAACTTGCTGTGATCTACACTCTTTGTAGAAAAGCAGCTCATTCCTAGAGCTGAACAAGCTTATTTCGCACAGTAGAGTGTTTGGCAATGAAGAGGTTTCTTTTCTTACCAAACTACATTAGAAACAAAGCGAAACTAGCATATTCTACAACTTGTTAAGTTGTACAAACTAGGAGAGTTTGAACTTGCTGTGATCTACACTCTTTGTAGAAAAGCAGCTCATTCCTAGAGCTGAACAAGCTTATTTCGCACAGTAGAGTGTTTGGCAATGAAGAGGTTTCTTTTCTTACCAAACTACATTAGAAACAAAGCGAAACTAGCATATTCTACAACTTGTTAAGTTGTACAAACTAGGAGAGTTTGAACTTGCTGTGATCTACACTCTTTGTAGAAAAGCAGCTCATTCCTAGAGCTGAACAAGCTTATTTCGCACAGTAGAGTGTTTGGCAATGAAGAGGTTTCTTTTCTTACCAAACTACATTAGAAACAAAGCGAAACTAGCATATTCTACAACTTGTTAAGTTGTACAAACTAGGAGAGTTTGAACTTGCTGTGATCTACACTCTTTGTAGAAAAGCAGCTCATTCTGAGAGCTGAACAAGCTTATTTCGCACAGTAGAGTGTTTGGCAATGAAGAGGTTTCTTTTCTTACCAAACTACATTAGAAACAAAGCGAAACTAGCATATTCTACAACTTGTTAAGTTGTACAAACTAGGAGAGTTTGAACTTGCTGTGATCTACACTCTTTGTAGAAAAGCTGCTCATTCCTAGAGCTGAACAAGCTTATTTCGCACAGTAGAGTGTTTGGCAATGAAGAGGTTTCTTTTCTTACCAAACTACATTAGAAACAAAGCGAAACTAGCATATTCTACAACTTGTTAAGTTGTACAAACTAGGAGAGTTTGAACTTGCTGTGATCTACACTCTTTGTAGAAAAGCAGCTCATTCCTAGAGCTGAACAAGCTTATTTCGCACAGTAGAGTGTTTGGCAATGAAGAGGTTTCTTTTTTTACCAAACTACATTAGAAACAAAGCGAAACTAGCATATTCTACAACTTGTTAAGTTGTACAAACTAGGGAGTTTGAACTTGCTGTGATCTACACTCTTTGTAGAAAAGCAGCTCATTCCTAGAGCTGAACAAGCTTATTTCGCACAGTAGAGTGTTTGGCAATGAAGGTTTCTTTTCTTACCAAACTACATTAGAAACAAACGAAACTAGCATATTCTACAACTTGTTAAGTTGTACAAACTAGGAGAGTTTGAACTTGCTGTGATCTACACTCTTTGTAGAAAAGCAGCTCATTCTAGAGCTGAACAAGCTTATTTCGCACAGTAGAGTGTTTGGCAATGAAGAGGTTTCTTTTCTTTACCAAACTACATTAGAAACAAAGCGAAACTAGCATATTCTACACAACTTGTTAAGTTGTACAAACTAGGAGAGTTTGAACTTGCTGTGATCTACACTCTTTGTAGAAAAGCAGCTCATTCCTAGAGCTGAACAAGCTTATTTCGCACAGTAGAGTGTTTGGCAATGAAGAGGTTTCTTTTCTTACCAAACTACATTAGAAACAAAGCGAAACTAGCATATTCTACAACTTGTTAAGTTGTACAAACTAGGAGAGTTTGACTTTGCTGTGATCTACACTCTTTGTAGAAAAGCTCATTCCTAGAGCTGAACAAGCTTATTTCGCACAGTAGAGTGTTTGGCAATGAAGAGGTTTCTTTTCTTACCAAACTACATTAGAAACAAAGCGAAACTAGCATATTCTACAACTTGTTAAGTTGTACAAACTAGGAGAGTTTGAACTTGCTGTGATCTACACTCTTTGTAGAAAAGCAGCTCATTCCTAGAGCTGAACAAGCTTATTTCGCACAGTAGAGTGTTTGGCAATGAAGAGGTTTTTTTCTTACCAAACTACATTAGAAACAAAGCGAAACTAGCATATTCTACAACTTGTTAAGTTGTACAAACTAGGAGAGTTTGAACTTGCTGTGATCTACACTCTTTGTAGAAAAGCAGCTCATTCCTAGAGCTGAACAAGCTTATTTCGCACAGTAGAGTGTTTGGCAATGAAGAGGTTTCTTTTCTTACCAAACTACATTAGAAACAAAGCGAAACTAGCATATTCTACAACTTGTTAAGTTGTACAAACTAGGAGAGTTTGAACTTGCTGTGATCTACACTCTTTGTAGAAAAGCAGCTCATTCCTAGAGCTGAACAAGCTTATTTCGCACAGTAGAGTGTTTGGCAATGAAGAGGTTTCTTTTCTTACCAAACTACATTAGAAACAAAGCGAAACTAGCATATTCTACAACTTGTTAAGTTGTACAAACTAGGAGAGTTTGAACTTGCTGTGATCTACACTCTTTGTAGAAAAGCAGCTCATTCCTAGAGCTGAACAAGCTTATTTCGCACAGTAGAGTGTTTGGCAATGAAGAGGTTTCTTTTCTTACCAAACTACATTAGAAAACAAAGCGAAACTAGCATATTCTACAACTTGTTAAGTTGTACAAACTAGGAGAGTTTGAACTTGCTGTGATCTACACTCTTTGTAGAAAAGCAGCTCATTCCTAGAGCTGAACAAGCTTATTTCGCACAGTAGAGTGTTTGGCAATGAAGAGGTTTCTTTTCTTACCAAACTACATTAGAAACAAAGCGAAACTAGCATATTCTACAACTTGTTAAGTTGTACAAACTAGGAGAGTTTGAACTTGCTGTGATCTACACTCTTTGTAGAAAAGCAGCTCATTCCTGGAGCTGAACAAGCTTATTTCGCACAGTAGAGTGTTTGGCAATGAAGAGGTTTCTTTTCTTACCAAACTACATTAGAAACA
>JAEOAD010000953.1:0-36568 GCA_036365145.1 Orientallactaga sibirica
AGGAACATCATGGGTTCAAAGGTAGCCTGAGATATATATAGCAAGACCTGGTCCCAAAAAATGTTCTTGGGGATGAGCCTCATTGGGTAGTGTTTGTCTTGTGAATCTAAAGACCTCAGTTTGATCCACAGAAACGATATAAAAGAGCCAGGTGTGGTGCCACAGGCTTGTAATTCTAGCACTGGGGAGGTGAGATAGGAGAGTTCCTGGGCCAAGTGGCCAGCCAGTCTAGCATATTTGGTGAGTTCCAGGCCAGTGAGAGACCCCATCTCAAAAACTGCCAATGGCATTCCTGGAAATAACACACAAAATTGTCTTTTATCCCCACTAACTGTGTGCATGCATACTTGTATACACACATGCACTGCACACACACGAAAACACAAATACACATCCACACATTTTTATTCTCATTTTTTATCTATTTATAAGCAGAAAGAGGTGGAGAGAAGGCAGACAGACAGACAAGGCACTCCAAGGCCCCATCCACTATAAATGAATTCCAGACACATGTGCCACTATGTGGATCTCACTTTAGGTGGGTGGGAGGGAATCAAACATGGGTTGTTAGACTTTGCAGGCAAGCACCTTAACCAGTAAGCCATTTCTCCAGCCCAATCTACCACATTTTTAACAAAGAAGCATTCTTGGGGAAGGAAAGTGATGTTGGGAGAGAAATCTGGTTAAAGCAGGTTTAGAGTGAATAGGAGACCCAGGAAGGCAAGAATAGTAGCCTGAGATCCTGTCCATGGACAGATCTTGTAGAACACAAAGCCCCAAATTATGCTGAGAACAGTCTAGAAACTTTCAGCAGCTGAACAGTCCAGAGTCCAGCTGAGCAGAGGGTGGCAAGGCCCAAGGTCAGTAATGAGCCCATCTGGGGGACAGAGAAAAGTGGCCTGGATGGGGATGAAATGACTGGGCCTGCAGCAGGTACCTAGGCTTGCATGTCAGACACTCTGCAGACTTCCTGCCTTGACTGAGACATGTCCTAGTTATCCTGGCTTTTCTGTGGGTACCACGAGGGTGGGGCTGTCAGCCAGAATTGTGATGATTTGAGACTTGAGTCCTGGTTCTGGTTCTGGCTGACCTCTTGAGAAAGGGGCAACTGGTCCCCTACAGTTACCAAGCAGAGCCTGGAAGAGAACAGAAGGTGGAGCAAGCTCCAGTGCCCTCTCAATGTTCAATCAGACTCAGAACCAGGAGAGTTTAAATAGATTGAGAAGACTTTTGAGGGTATTAACAGAACACATGAAAATTATTCAAGGAGGGCTGGAGAGATGGCTCAGCAGTTAAGGTGTTTGCTTACAAAGCTTGATGGCCTGGGTTCAATTCCCCAGTATCCATGTAAAGCCAGATGCACAAAGTGGTTTTTGTGTATGGAGTTTGTTCCGTTTCAAGAGACCCTTGTGCATCCTGCTGCACCCATTCTCTCTTTCCCTTGCAAGTAAATGAATAAAAATATTACCATAAGAACCGTGAACCTCCCGCATTTAGTTCCCAGTGTTAGCACATCGATCACAGCTGAGAAGAGCTCCAGCTCCACAGCACAACACAGAGGGATCGAGGTGGGAACTCACCATTGGTGAGATTGGAAGCCACACCAAAAGGTAACAAGGCCAACTGACAAAAGAAAAAAAGGTACATAGGCCTGCATTGAAGGTGCTAATCTCTCTTTCCAGGTCGTCAGGGAAGGTTGTGGGTTACATATTTTTGGTTGGCTTTACCATTTTCAAATAAGCTGTACATGGGGTGTTGAATATTGCTGCATTTAATGCTTACAGATTTATAGGGCCTTTGTCTTTTGATTATGTCATTACTGGGGGAAGGTCTGACCCAGATCCAGGCTGACCAGTATCCAATTCAGAATAGAATTCTCTACCTGCTAGCTGACAAGATTAAGGGTGGAGAACAACACAAGTCCTTAGGGATTTAGGACTTATAGGACTATTTGTTTGTTTTAATCGCCACACTTGTATAGTCTGTGCTGCTTTTTATTGAATGTGTATATTGCTCAGTTGAAGTTTAGACTTTGCCAGTATATTGTCCCACCCAGTCCACTAGAATACTTGCTTACCATGCAAACTCAACCCCTAGGATAACTTCTGCAGTTGGATTGGGTACAAGTGCTACAGTTAGCAGGTTAAACTCATATCCTGAAAGTATATAAAGGTGGATCACCACATCTACGACACTGCAGATAAGTAGAAAAACCAAGCATCAAATCAATTCAGGATGCCAAAGTCACCTCATAATAATACAAGAAACACAAAGAATCAAGAAAATGCAATCCCACCAAAATTATGAATCCTTCAGAAATTATCAAGAATGAGAGTGTTTTCGATGAAATACCTGACAAAGACTTCAAAAGAATGATTATATCTGTACTCAAGGAAATAAAGAAGAAATGAAAGGTTTCAAAGAAGAAAACAAACTCCTGAAAGACTGCACAGAAAAACAGCTTAATGAAATAAAAAGGTCATTACAGGACATGAGTAAGGAAAGAGAAATACTGAAGAAAAACCAGGCGAAAAATATAGCTCTGAAGAACAAAGTCAGTGAAATCCCAATGCTTCATAATATTCATTTTTCTCAGCAGCACATGGAACATTATCTGAAAAAGACTATATATTAGGACACAAATCAAATTTTTAAAAATACCCGAAAAATGATACAATCCCTTGTATACTAACTGACCACAATGGGATTAGACACCTCCCGGGTCACAAAAATTCTCCCCTAAAGGGCCACACTGACCTTCAAAGGTACCTATGAAATTAAAATTTTTGCATAACTGTTTGGACTTAAATATTCACTAAAAATTATAGCCAGAGAATAAAGTAGACGTCTTAGACATCACAGCTCAGACTGTGAGTAGATGGATGGGCTCACAACAACTGAGTGATATCCATGCCACAGTCAAGTTCAAATGCTGTTCATTTATTCTGACAATGTCTCATCTGTTTTACAATGACAGGTATAGACCATGCAATTTGTTCAACAGTTTGAAAACAGACCTCAAAATTTCCAGCATAAAAAGATTTTACTTATTAGAATCCTAACAGAAATTCTCTTAATCCTTAGATATTCTATACTAAATGGCTGTTTGAAACTTATCTCTCATTGCTCACAGTCAGCTCACTCTCAGAGGGTCCTGAGACAATCTGTCTCCATATACTTGGGTTCCCTTGTTCTTCCTCCAATGCTTAAAGGTCTTACAAGAATTAAAAACAATTTCCAATCTGTTGTATGCCTACTCCCCCTTAACACATGATTTCATTTTATGTCCTTAACATTGTCTTCCAGGGCTGTCTTCCAGCACTCCATTGATGCATTTCCAGTGTCCCCTCCACCCACTAGAGAAGTTTCCAAGTGTCAATCCAAACAACCCCACTCAGGTCTCATACTGTTAACCTGGTTAAAAAAATAAAAAACCGAGAGAGCCAGGCGTGGTGGTGCATGCCTTTAATCACAGTACTCGGGAGGCAGAAGTAGGAGGATTGCCATGAGTTCAAGTTCACCCTGAAACTACATAGTGAATTCCAGGTCAGCTGAGACCAGAGCGAGACCTTACTTTGAAAAACCAAACCAAAACAAAACAAAAAATTCCTAGGCCCTAGCAGGAGACCCTATTGTTTTGCTAAGTGGGCATGTTGTGCATATCTAACTGCCTTCTAAATATGTATGTTTGCAATTATAGACTAGTATTGCTCTAAAAGAAGCTTCTTTCCAGTAGTCAAAGTGATGAGTAAGTGTCTGTTGAGTGCTCAGGCCTAAGTAGGACATCTCCATAATCCCACCAAGATTCAGGAAACAACACAGAAAAGAGGAAAGAAGGAATGTAGGTGCCAGAGGATAAAGAGGGATGCAGAAAAGCACTAACTTCGGGGCACAAATGACAACTGTGCTCATGAACTCATAGTAAGTATGGTTACTGATCTGTAAAGATTGAGTCCATCAATATTGTATGATGGATGAGTGAGGGTCTCATGAGTCTTCAGCCCTCCAATGAGCCATTGGCAGTTAATTGTGCTAGAGAGGGAAGTCATTTTCTTCAGAGATGTAGCAACTAGTAAGTTGTCCATCCCTCAGTAAATAACATGCCCCACACACCCATACTCATTCGAGCAAACCCAACTAATGTCCATTTAATTAATTAATTAATTAATTTTTTTTTTTTTGAGGAGGTGGGTCTCACTCTAGTCCAGGCGAGCCTGGAATTTACTCTGGAGTCTCAGGGTATCCTCAACCTCATAGCAGTCCTCCTACCTCTCCCACCTCATGCTGGGAATAAAGGCATGTGCCACCACATCTGGCAATATACCCATTTTATATAAATATAAACTCATCAAACAATTGGACAAATAGCAAAACTGGGAAATAATATGTCACAAGTGAATAGAAAGAAAACAAAACAACTGTAAAGTAAAATAATATCAAAACAAAGTATTAAATAAGGGATGGACAGGTGGCTTAGCAGTTAAAACACTTGCTTAAGAATCCTAAGGACCCAGATTCAATTCCCCAGTATCCACGTAAGCCAGAGGCACATGTGTCTGGATTTCGTTTCCCACGGCTGAAGGTCCTGATGTTCCTATTCTCTCTCTCTCTTTCTCTCTCTCCCTTTGTAAAAGAGAGTGTGCATGTATACATATACATACATATGTAATGAATACACACAGTCCTTTGTGTTACTATGACTGTGCACATGCTTTTCTTTCTTTTTTAAAATATAAGCAATAAAAAGATTAACCAGAAATTAAGAGGCTTACCTAGAAATTCAGGAGCAAACTGGGTGGTAGGGCAACTGGTGGAAGCGAAATTTTTATAAACACATTATTTACATACAGTATTTAGGGGGTAAATGACTGTGCACATATATTTTTTTCTTTTTTAAAGAAGAAACAATAAAAAGCTTAATGAAAAACTAGTGAAGGCAGTTACCTATGAAAATCATGGGCAAGCAGAGTAGTGGGGCTAGAGGTGAGAATGGGACCTTTCTTTATAAAGCCTTCCATTTGAAATTCTACATAATACCATATTTTATATATCATGGTTTTTTATCTGAGAGAGAGAGAGAGAGAGAGAGAGTTGGCATGCCACAGCCTTCAGCCACTATAATCAAACTCCAGATGTATGTGCCACCTCGTGAGCAAATACAAACTTGCTCACTTGTGTTCCTTTGTGTGTCTGGCCTATGTGGGACTTGGAGAGTTGAACATGACTCCTTAGGTTTTGAAGGCAAGCACTCACTAAGCCATCTCTCAAGCCATATACCATACTTTAAAAATAAAATTTGGCTGTGCTAGAGGGATGGTTTAATGGTTAAGGAACTCACCTGAGAAGCCAAAGGGCCCAGGTTTATTCCCCAGCACCCATGTAAACAGAAGTAAGTGCGGGGAGGGGGCAGGACACAGAACACAAGCTCTCTGAGCTGCAAAGCTTCTGCTTTATTATAGCTGCACCCTAGGTACCAGGAACCCCTGCATCTTCTCTCTGGATATGCACAGGTTGGGACACAAGCTCTGTGAACTGCAAAGTCCCTGCTTCACCACAGTTTCACCCCAGTGTCCATGCAAAAGACGCATCTCTTGCCTCAAAGGGGATTAGATATACTTTAGGGCCAAATTTGAGTGACCATCTCCCAGGAACACAGATTAAGGTTACCCAAAATTCCCTGTCTAAGTGTGTTAACAGTTTCATGAAGTTTTCATAATTACATAAGTCAAGTCATAATCAAGGCAATTTTCAAATACATTGGTTGACCATCAGGTAGGCAGGTTTTAGCAAAGCAGGGAAATCTCCACCATAGTCTTCACGTGCTATCTGATGACATTCTTAAACCTTGGGTAGGTGGAAGTTGGTGGTCTCTCAGTACACACAGCTGCACGGCAGGTCCCAGAAGCCTTTGCATTTGCTCTCTGTTTGTGGTGTGCACAAGCTCTATTAGCTGCAAAGTCCCTGCTCCAGTACAGCTGCAGCCCACTCATCTTCTGCCAGCCCCCCTCCCCTCCTGACTGATGGGCGCCTCCAACCTCCCCCGTGCTGTAGGCAGGTGGAACTGCCCATGACATCACAATGCTGCTGCTCAGGCAGAGCGTCCTTAGGGAAGTTGTAAACTTTTAAAAGGCAGGAGATGTGGAATTCCTTTTCCTGAGCCTCTCTCCAGTGGCTCTGTGGGGCAGAGAAAGTGGCGGTGTCATGTGGCATGTCTGTGTGCCAGGGAAACTGCTCAGCAGATTTTAAACTGAAAGGCGGACAGTGTGAGCAGTGCGGAGTTCATTTTCTGGAGCCTCCATCCTGCGGGATGGTGGAGGAGGCGGCCATGGCGAGTCTGGGGGTGAGTGAGAGTGATCGGCCGCAGGTAGGAGGATTGGGCTGGATTGAGGGGTCACGGGCTCATGGGAGGCCCTGGGAAAAAGCCTGGCATAGGGCTGGCCGGGCCCACACGCCGCTCCAGCGCACCGCCCTGGAACATGAGTCCATATACACAGAAACCACACACACACACACACACACACACACACACACACAGGCACGCACGCAGGCACTCATGCACGGGAGCGCATAAATGCCCCCAAAAATATGGCCCTGGTGCACTACTGTAACCCCAGTTGGAGGCAGAGGTAGGAGCATCAAGGTTTGAGGGCAAGTCTGTAGTACATAGAGAGTGTCTCAAAACAGAAGACCAAACAGGAAAGGAAAGTTGGGCATGGTGATGCCTACCTTAAATCCCAGCACCTGGGAGGCAGAGGTAGGAGGATCACTGTGGGTTCAAGGCCACCCTGAGACTACATAGTGAATTCCAGGTCAGCCTGAGATAGAGTGAGACTCTACATCAAAAAAAAAAAAAAAAAGAAAAAAAGAAAGAAGGAAGGAAAGAAAGAAAGAAAGGAAGGAAGGAGAGGAGAGGAGAGGGAGATAAAGAGAGGAACCGAAGGAAAGAGGAAAGGGAGACAGGGAGGGAAAAGGGGGGCAAAGGAAAGGGGGAAAGAGAGAAAGGAAGATGAATGGGAAGAAGAAGGAAAAGGGAAGGAATTTAGAAAAAAGGGATAAAGGGTGAATAATGGAGGGAAGAAATGAAGGTGGGAAGTAAATAGAGGAGGAAAAGAGGAGAAGAAAGGAAAGAAGGAAGGGAAAAGAAGAGGAGAATAAAAGGAAGGAAGGAAAAGGGGTGAAATGAGAAGAATGGAAAGAAAGAATGAGGGAGTGAGGGGGAAATAAGGAAGAAGGGAGAGAGGAATGCAAGGAAAGAACAGAGTGGGGGAGAAGGAATCAGAAGAAAAGAGGGGAAATGGAAGACAAGAAAGGGAAGAAGAAAAGAAGGAAGAGCAAGGGAAGCAGGGCAGGGTTGCAGAACCCAGACCTGAGTACGGTCAATCTCAGTGGGTTGACCATAGTGTTGTCAGGCACACACAGTGGGCCTGTGGGATCTTCTGGCCAGGAGTCACTTTTTCCATGAGGCCTCCTCACACCACAGGAGTCCTGTGTCTGCTCTATGGGTAGGTGGGAGGAAAGATCCCTGTGAGCTGCAAAGTTTCTGCTTCAGTACAGCTGCATCCCACTCCCCTCTGCAAGCCGCCCTGCTGTCAGGAATGGTGGATGGTTCTGTCCCCTCCCATGCCCAGGCAGGTGGAACAGCCCATGACGTCACAGTGCTGCAGGTCTACCAGAGCATGGGAGAAATTTTAAACTTAAAGGCAGGGAGGTGAAATGGTGAGGAGGAAGCAGCAGACTTCATTTTCCTGATCCTCTGTCTGTGAGATGGTGGTGGAGGAGGTGACCATGGTGATCTGCTTGCAATTCAGACCTGTAAACATGAAGAAGCGGGGTCAGGCCAAGTAGAAGGGCCACCTGAGCTCCTGGTGGCACTGCAAGGACCCAGTTTAAGCATGCCACCCACAAGTGTCTTCACCTCTCCATGCTGATTTTCTAATCTCAGTGTGGTGTGCTTACAGACATTGCATTCATGTTCCTGTGTGTATGGACAGAAAGTGAAAACCACCAGTGTTAGGTACTAAATACTAGAAGGAAAAGCAGGAAGGAGAATTAAGTGAGGTTTTGGCTTTACTAGCCTCTGGCCTTAACCCAAAATTTTAAGAGCCTTTGGGATGTGAGAAATGAATATGCAACACTACTGAATGTGATTAAGTAAAGTAAGATTGTCCTAAGTTTAATATGCCCACTCTAGTTTGGGAAAAGGTGTTTACGTAAGGTACCATGGTGATAGGCAGGTAGAGATTGTTAGAGAGTCACTAGACCTGTGAAGAGATGGAGGGGCAGGCTGGTGTCAGGAAAATCCTGACACTTCATGACTGGAAGACTAGGTTAGTTATTGAATGTCTAGGTTACATGAAATATGAAGTTTCAACATGGTAAAATTGTCAGAATTTTTGGTTCATTTCTTAAGCCTGGTCTCACTCTAGCCTGGCTGACCTGGAACTCAATCTGTCAACCAAGATAGCCTCACACTCACAGGGATCTTCCTACTTTAGCCTCTTTTTGTACTGGGAGTAAAAATGTGGGCCACCCTACCTAACTCACGGGATATTTATAGTAATAGAATGAAAAAGTTATAAATCTAGGCATTTTAAGTACACTCAGGAAACATCAAGGAGGTGTTTTCAAAGCAGAGAAGTCTCTGCTAGAGGCCTCAGGTGTTTTGTGATGCCATCCTTCGCCTATGGGTTGGTGGAAACTAAGATGTTTGTTTGAACATTCCAATAAGAATTTTACCTGATAGTAATGGCAATGTTAGATCAAGTGGTGAGGTAGACTATAAGTACTATTGATGGGACTAAAGGTAACCCAACAAAATTAGATTATAAACCTGTAACAGACAGCTTTCTACTACCACAGACTGTCTATACATTCAATCAGCTATGTAGTATGGTTAACTCAGGAATTACTTTTTTTTTCTAGGAACTTGTTCATGAATCCAGAGCTTCACACATCCCAGGGAAAAAATGGATCCACCACTGAGCCACACTTCCAGCCTGAATACACTATTTCAATGGCTGAACTAGCAACATGTGTGTGAATAGTGAGTGTGAACAAGGCTACAGAGAAGTATGTGCCAAACTGATAAGGGAGCTAAGATGGTGCTTCATAATAATAACTCAGGTTGTCTGGACATGAATATTGTAAAGAAGGGATGGAGACCTTTACATGGAATAGAGAATGCATGGAGAACAGGTGTGTGTGTGTGTGTGTCTGTGCAAGTGTGTGTGTTGCTAAGGATCAAACACAGGGCGTTGCACAAACCAGGCAGGTGATCTGTCAAGGGGACAAGTGTTAACAACTGCCCTGTTTCAGTTACCCTCAGAGGCGCCTCATGAGCACATACATGTTCAAACCTGTCATCCAGTGGAAAGTGCAGAGACAGCATATATGGTTCAGAGACTCAACATGTTTCTGTCTTTTCAGACCCTGGCAGTGGATAAGGTGATCTAGAGGGAATGGAGACAAAGAAGTGAGTGCAGTGAACCTGGCTCGGTGGCACATACCTGTAAACTCAGTACATATGTTGAACATTTTATCTCATGTCTCCACCTGCCAAGTACTGAGTTTACAGGTATGTGACATCAAGCTGGGTTTCTTTGAGTACAGCCTGGGTTATACGAGACCATATTTCAAAACCAAAGAAAAACCACACAGAGAACAAGTAGTGTATGGAGGGCCAGGCCAGGGCAGCAGAGCCTGAGTGGGCACTCATCACACTCAGCTTCCTCACTGAGGACTGAATGTAACCAGCTGCCTGGAGCATCTGCCATGGTGCCTTCCCTGCCATAGTGATCTGTAAACCTGCAACTATAAGCTGAAGTACACTCTTCCTCTCTTAAACTGATTTTATATAGGAGATTGTTCTAGCAACAAAAGACAAGGTATTTGTGAGCCACAGCTTACCTGATGTTTGCTTCCCATACATATGTTAACAGGATGCACAAAGTTTGGCAGGAATTACAGGCAGCAGACAGCCAGCAAAAGATTGCAAGCAAGGAGCAGCCAGTGGAAAAGGGAGAGGTTTCCCAAGGTGAGATCTCTGCTAGAAGAGGACAAGGGGACACTGAACTGTGGCTTCTGGGACAGGCACACTGTAGGTACAGATGCCTCCAGGCCTTGAGAGAGTGGCTGGATATTGAGATCCAGGTCTTACCCTCAAGCCCAACCAGGACAGTGACTCTTCTTTGCTCTGACAGATTCTGCCACCAAGCTTTTTTACAAAGAAGTAATCACATGAACAGCATTCCTGTCCACCTGCAAAAGCATTGTTTGTAAAAGGAGGCAGTGGGAGTGGAAAGATTCCATATAGCTGTTCCTATTCAGCCATCTTACCACTGTGCGTAGGATGGGAGCCATGATGTTCTAAAGCAGGAGAAGGCAACATTATACGGGCTGAGTTAGAAGGTTCTGGGTTCTGATTCTGCAACTATGCCTAATTCCATGCAAGTGCATTTTGGGTAAGAAATGAGTACAATTCGAGGAGTTACTTAAACATTCTCACTATTTCCTTATGTTTTAGTCTTCTTTCTTTCTTTTAATTATTTTATAAAGGAGGTCTCATGTAAACCATTCTGTCTTCAAATTTACTATCTAGCCTAGGATGGTCTTGGTCTTCTGGTCCTCCCGCCTCTACTTGCAGAGTGCTGGCATCACAGATGTACACACACCTGGTTTATGCAGCACTGGGGATGGAATCCAGAGCTTCGTGCATGTGAGTCAAGCACTCTACCAACTGAGCCACATCCCAAACCTTCCTTGCCTGTTAAAGCAAGGATGATTATGTACAGATTATACTGTCAAATCATACATGCTCAAAGCATGCACTGTTTCTCCCTGGCACTCTTCTCTTACTTAGGTTCTTTGCCTCAATCCTCCACTCTCCGTTTCAGGCCTGTGAACAGTCCTGCAACAACACTGCACTCTGCACGCTGCCCTTCATGGTTCCTATGTATGATATGTGTGCACAACACCTGTTACTGTGGTGGTAAATACAAATTATTGTACACATATTGGAACTGCAAATACATTCTTCAGCAGTAGTTGTGTCCACTTTTTTTTCAGTAAAAACTGAAACCAGGGGTGGAGCGATGTCTTAGCAGTTAAGGCACTTGCCTGCAAAGTCCAGGTTCAATTCCACAGAACATATGTAAGCCAGATACACAAGATGACACATGTATCAGGAGTTTGTTTGTAGTGGCTGGGGACTCTGGCATGCCCATATTCTCTCTCTCTTTTTCTCTCTGTCTCAAATAAATTTTAAAAATGAAAAAATCTAAAAAAAACTGAACCCATTATTAGAAAAAAAGACAAAAGAAAAATACAAAAATGGTCATGCGTGTTGGCACATGCCTTTAATCCCAGCACTTGGGGGGCTAAAATAGGAGATCACTTTGAGTTCGAGGCCGGCCTGAGACTACATAGTGAATTCTAGGCCAGCCCGGTCTAGACCAAGACTAACTTGAAAAACAAATAGAAATTAGTAAATAAATAAATTGTTGGCAAGAACGTGGAAATTGTACATTTATACAGTTCCTGTTTAGGAAGCTGAAAAAAGCTCAGGAGATAGATGGTTGTGAAGCCTACATATTTCAAGCCCCAGAAGATTCTACTTAAAATTATTTAAAGGATAAGTTTGATATCATGTGTTTTTTAACATCCTGACATAAACTAAACTACATATTAACTATCCTAAACATTACATTCAATGACTAGCCACCATCATGTATAAGAATATATGCAATGGGACTGGAGAGATGGCTTCTAATTAAGGCTTTCCTGTGAAGCCTAAGGACCCAGGTTCATTTTCCCAATATGCACATAAGCCAGATACACAAGGTGTCGCTTTTAGTCAGGTTCGCATTGCTGGCAGAAAGCACCTGTTGAATAGCAGCTTGTAGGGTAAGAAAAAAGTTTACTTTGGCTTACAGACTTGAGGGGAAGCTCCATGATGGCAGGGGGGAAAAAATGACAGAATAAGGAAAGATGGACAACACCTACTGACCAACATAAGATGGACAACAGCAACAGAAGAGTGTGCCAAGCACTGGCAAGGGGAAACTGGCTATAATACCCATAAGCCTGCCCCCAACAATACACTACCTTCAGGGAGCTTTAATTTCCAAATCTCCATCAGCTGGGAACCTACCCTTCAGAACACCTAAGTTTATGAGAGACACCTGAATCAAACACCCCAGAGGTGCATGCATCTGGAGGCATTCATTTGCTGCGGCTACAGACCCTGGTGTACCCATTCTCTCTCTCTCCCCTCATAAATAAATTTTTGTTTTTGTTTTTGCGAGGTAGGGTCTCACTCTGGTCAAGGCTGACCTGGAATTAACTATGTAG
Organism: Orientallactaga sibirica; assembly: GCA_036365145.1. NCBI lineage: Eukaryota > Metazoa > Chordata > Mammalia > Rodentia > Dipodidae > Orientallactaga > Orientallactaga sibirica. The sequence goes on from JAEOAD010000953.1 coordinate 12,349, forward strand.
TCTCAGGGTGGCCTTGAACTCTCAGCGATCCTCCTACCTCTGCCTCCCGAGTGCTGGGATTAAAGGCATGCGCCACCACGCCCGGCTAAATTTTTTTTTTAAATTATATGTATTGGGGCTGGAGAGATGGTTCAGTAGTAAAGGCAATTGCCTGAAAAGGCTAACATTGCAGGTTCAACTCCCCTGTACCCATATAAAGCGAGATGCACAAAAGAGAACATGCATCTGGAGTTCATTTGCAGTGGCTACAAGCCCTGGCAAGCCCATTCCCTTTCTCTCTCCTTGTAAATAATTTTTTTAAATGATATGTCAGAGAGAGATGAGCACCATGGTTCACACCTGTAATTCCCATAGAGAAGCCTGAGGCAGGAGCATCCTGAGTTGGAGGCCAGCCATGATACATAATGTGACCTCACCTCTAAGTAAAAATAAAAAGAGCCGACAGTGTAGCTCAGTGCAAAAGAACTTGCTCAGCACACACTAGACCCTGGGTTTGATAGCCAGGAACAGAGGATAAGCACTGACAGTTACTCCAATTTAGCTACAAATAAGAGTAAAACTGCTTTGCCTTCTGGAGAGAGAGTGCATGGAGGCCAGCAGCACAAGGCTTGATGCGTACACAGAACATTAAGTGTTCTGACATTATTACTCCCTGCACACGGGGCTCAGCTGTGAGGAAGACCAAAGGTGTGCACCAAGCGCTGCCTGCAAGAAAGACAAGGGAAGAGTCTCCTCCTCAGTCCTGGGCAAAGTCCTGTAAAAATATACACATCTCCATAGCACAGCCTAACTATTATTACTTCAATTTCTGCAGAGATGTGAGCAAATATTTATTCACCCCAAATAAGGTGCCAATGACAGACCAAAGAAATAATGTCATTTAAGTCCAGCCCTGTGAGCCAGTGAGTATATTGGGGTTATTTAGAGGAATATGGATGAGGAGATATTTACAGGCACATGCATGACTGGAAAGGACCTGCATCAGTAAAAGTTCTTCCTCCCATGTGTGACAACTCATGAAAGCTGTATCCCTGGAGATGCTTGTAAAATGTGAAGGGGGCTGCTTTTTAACGTTGTGGAGGGAGCTTGTGAAGCTTGTGAATTTTAGGAACTTTCGGAGACTTTCAGGTTTTGTCCACTTCTGGATCATGGTTTCTCTAAATTCCCGAGTCTTACAGAGATTCCTGTATGATGATGAGGAGCACTCTGAAATGCTGTTTTGGGGTACACATAGTCATTACACCCATGAATTCATAGAAGCTTAAATTTCCTGCAAACATTAAGCCTTTCAATACATCACCTTCATGGGGGAAGGATACAAGTGACTCCACACCTCTAGAGAAGCTTATTGCACCTAGTGATTGCTGGGAAAGGGGAGTCATGTTCATCAGTTGTGCTCCTACATGTAAGTTGTCCATCCTGTTAAATCACCATGATCATGCAAGAAACCCTAATTTAACTCAGTGGGGTTAAAAAAAAAAGTAATGAGGAATACCTGCAAGCCTACTGAGGAGTGTCCCTAATGGAATGGGGGCAGGGACGAGGGAAAAAAGGATACCAACACATGATTTATCTATACAAAACATGTTGTTAATAATAATAATAAACATGTTTTAAAATGGAACAAAAGTTAGATGGAGAGTCAGAGGAATGAAGAAGTGTGTTAGTGAGACGTCGAGACTGGTAAGACGGTGGATTTTCTAGGCATAAGATCAAAATATGTTATAAACATATATTATAATATCAAAAGTGGGCTAGAGGGATTGCCTAGTGGTTAAGGCACTTGCCCACAAAGCCAAAGGATCCAGGTTCGATTCCCCAGGGCCCATATAAGCCAAATACACACGGTGCTGCATGCATCTGTAATTCAGTTGCATGGCTGGAAGCCCTGGCATGACCATTTTCACCCTCCATTGCTCTCTCTCTGTCTCTCTCTCTCTCTGTCTCTATCTATCGATCTATCTATCTATCTATCTATCTATCTATCTATCATATATATATATATATATATATATATATATATATATATATATATATATATATGGAAAAAGTTAGTGAAAAAAACAGTTGAAGAGGATGGTTGCATGAAAGAAAATGAAAAGTGTCCAAATGTCCAGAAGAGATGAGAACAGCTGCCTGCAAAGAGGGATGTGCTCAGCATTCATGTGCCTGTGCAGTTAACAAGGAGTTCACTCAGGCTCTGCTGCCCTGACCTTGCCCTCCATACACTACTTGTTCTCTATGTGGTTTTTCTTTGTTTTTTTTTTTTGTTGTTGTTGTTGTTGTTTTTTTTTTTTTTTGTTTTTTTGAAGAAGGGTGTCACTCTGGCTCAGGCTGACCTGGAATTCACTATATAGTCTCAGGGTGGCCTCGAACTCACTATATAGTCTCAGGGTGGTCCTCCTACCTCTGCCTCCCTAGTGCTGGGATTAAAGGCATGTGCCACCACACTGGCTTTCTTTGTTTGGTTTTGAAATATGGTCTACTGTAATCCATGCTGGACTCAAAGTAACACAGCTTGGTATCACATACCTGTAAACTCAGTACTTGGCAGGTGGAGGCATGAGATAAAATGTTCAATGTATGTACTGAGTTTACAGGTATGTGCCATCAAGCCAGGTTCACTGCAGTCACTTCTTTGTCTGCATTCCCTCTAGATCACCTTATCCACAGCCAGGGTCTCAAAAGACAGTAACATGTTGAAGTCTCTGAACCATATATGCTGTCTCTGCGCTTTCCACTGGATGACAGGTTTGAACATGTATGTGCTCATGAGGCACCTCTGAGGGTAACTGAAACAGGGCAGTTGTTAACACGTGTCCCCTTGACAGATCACTTGCCTGATTTGTGCAAGGCCCTGTGTTTGATCCTTAGCAACACACACACACACACACACACACACACACACACACACACACATCTGTTCTTCATGCATTCTGTATTCCATGTAAAGGTCTCCATCACTTCTTTACAATATTCATGTCCAGACAACCTAAGTTATTATTATGAAGCACCATCTTAGCTCCCTTATCAGTTTGGCACATGCTTCTCTGTAGCCTTGTTCACACTCAGTACTCACACACTGTTTGTTAGTTCATCCATTGAAATGGTGTATCCAGGCAGGAGGTGTGACTCAGTGGTGGATCCATTGTTAACCTGGGATGTGTGAGGCTCTGGGTTCATGAACTAGTTACCAGAACAAAAATAATGCCTGAGTTAAACATACTACATAGCTGATTGAATGTATAGAAATTCTGTGGTAGTAGAAAGCTGTCTGTTACAGGTTTATAACCTAATTTTGTTGGGTGACCTTCAGTCCCATAAATAGTGCTTATAGTCTACCTCACCACTTGATCTAACATTGCCATTACTATCAGGTAAAATTCTTATTGGAATGTTCAAACAAACATCTTAGTTTCCACCAACCCATAGGCTAAGGATGGCATCACAAAACACCTGAGGCCTCTAGCAGAGACTTCTCTGCTTTGAAAACTCCTCCTTGATGTTTCCTGAGTGAACTTAAAATGCCTAGATTTATAACTTTTTCATTCTATTACTATAAATATTCCATGAGTCAGGTAAGGGGGCCCACATTTTTACTCCCCGTACAAAAAGAGGCTAAAGTAGGAAGATCCCTGTGAGTGTGAGGCCATGTTGGTTGACAGATTGAGTTCCAAGTCAGCCAGGCTAGAGTGAGACTAGGCTTAAGAAATGAACCAAAAAATTCTGAAACTTTTAGCATGTTGAAACATCATATTTTATGTAACCTAGACCTGTTCCTGAGTCAAACCAACAGCATAACAGGCTTCGATATGGTATTTCCTAGCTAGGCCTAAGTTTCAATTTCTCAAAAAGCCTGAACTAAATTCTGAGAGAACAGAACAAAGAACCAAGTCATTTCCTGGAAGGTTTCAGAGATGTCTGAGGCCATTCCGCCTTTCTTGGACTAAGCCAATCAAAAGTAAAAGAATGTGATATGCTTACTGGCCACCTTAGGAAACTACCTTCCTTAGAGCCCCCCTCCCTTAGCCTCCCTTAGCCTACACACATGGAATTATAACCAGTCAGGAGTGCACAAGTACTATATCGGTCAAATTAGCCAATTATATTAGAGGTCTTTGTTTAGCTGCCTTTAAAAGGGCCAGAGAGCTTATCTCAGGGTCGTTATCTAGTGCAAATGGTGGACCCCGCATGCTGGACTTCTGTGCACAATAAACAATCGATGTTTTTACATGTTATATGAGTCTGAGCCTCCCATCAGCGATTTTCAGACCCTAACATTCCCAGGCCTTCAGCTCTCAGACTTGTCTCAGAATAACGTATATTGAGGAAAGAACTGGGGTTTGACATCCCAACACCACAATATTAAAAAAACAAATGAAAATGAAAATTCAGTTCAGGTTCTTTCACATGTCCATACCACTGCACTTGACATTCTCATCACCCTACTGACAGTTTGAGTCAGATAGACTTAGTTTTGGAAATGACATGCAAACTGCAGGGTGCTCAGCAACATCCCTGTACCCACCCACAAGGTCACGTGCAGCACTATATGCTCCACCCTCAATTAAATAATAAAAAAAGACCCCAGACATCAAAAAATATCTGTGGAATGGTTAAAACAAACTCATTCCTCCTGAGATCAACACCAGCAACACAGTCTGTACCATTTTTCTGGTATTACCAGACCAGTTCAGGGAGAAGCACAGGGACTACATGGAAATTGGAGACATGCAGTGACTTTGGTTTAATTCTGTCAGGGAAGGAGCTGGAGAACTGCAAGTGGCCACCAAGTGAATAACCGAAAGACAGGTCCGAGCCTCAATCTGATGAAACAGGCAAGAAAACACAGGCCAGAGTGAGAAGAATATCAGGGCTCAGAGTGGGCTGGACTACCCACTTTCTCACATCATACTGATAACAGTAATAAGGGGAAAATAGAGACATGTTTTAGATAAACTTTTGATCTAGTTGTAATCTAAACAGAGATTCAGAGGAATGCAAGGGATACTGGCTTTCATGTACATGAAACCCTCACTTCATGGAGAGAAGAGTCCATAAGTCCACAAGGAGATATATGGACCCATTAACACCTTTAATCTCAGAGTCATGAATGATAACTCAACAAATAAAATTTGAAATGAATGCCTTTCTTTCCCCTCCTTTATTAAGTGTTAGCTATAGATGAAATATAAGATATCTCTGAGATTCCTTTCTTATCCCAAATTTCCAACTCTCTCAATACAGCATAGGTTCAAGGCTGAATTCCTGTCTTTGCTCAATTGCCTCTGAAAGTATAAGTATCAAGGAGAGAACTCTGGTTTCAGAAACACAGGGTGACTGGTACAGATGACAGTTGTGGGAAGAAAAGCCAGGAGATTCTGAAGTCACCAGTCAGTGGTGTGAGAGGGAAATGAAGGAACACAGACTTCATACACAAAGCCAGTGTCTCATGCATTAGACCCTCAAGAGAGAGAAGCATCAGAGCCCTGAGCATTGTCCCGGCTACCAAGGCTGTGTAAGCTTGGCTCCCTGCTTCTCCACCTGGTTATTCCTTCCTCCCCATCACCATGATGACTAGACACAGTTCTGAGAACCAACCCAGCACCAAATTCCAGAATGGGGAAGTTGGGTTCAGAATGGTCACTCAAAGCTGGGCATGATAGTGCACGCCTTTAATCACAACACTCGGGAGGCAGAGGTAGGAGGATTGCCATGAGTTCAAGCTACCCTGAGATGACAGTCAATTCCAGGTCATACTGGGTTAGAGTGAGACCCTACCTTGAAAAAAAAACAACAAAAAAATTATGGTCACTCTTCCAGCACAAGGCATGTGCCTCTCCTTCTTATAAGGAAGACCACACCTACCTACTTCTATCCTGCGCGTCTGAATTCCACACATTCCACATCCAGTGCCTGGCTTTTCAGATCCTGTTGCTAACACAGAGTGCCATCTCCAGAGTAGAAGCCCAGGGCCCAGCTTCTCAGGATGTCCTCACTGTGAGAAATGGGGTGATGAGTTTGTTTGTCTTTGGAGCTCTACCCAATGGCTGTCTCCTTTCTCCTGTCCAGGTGGCTGAGAAGCCACCTCATACATATGATCTTCATGTAGGTCCTAGGCCACCCTGCCTGTTGTCTAATATTTGGGCTGCGTGATTCAGGCCACCTTGTTTACTATATCACAGAAAACGTCCTTGTTCAGGGAAGTTTGATATGCGCCATTTCGGGAAGGTGAGTACATCTCACATCCACATATCAAATGAAGGATCTAAGGAGATTGTTAAAGGCATTTCCTTGCAAACTTAACAGCTCCAGTTCAATTCCCCACTATCCACATAAAGGCATGTGCACACAGCATACCCACTCCAAATCAATGAGAAGTGGAGGCAGGAGAACCCAGAATCTTGCAGGCCAGTTAGAATGGTGCCCATGAAGCAGATAAAACAGACAGCACACCCAGTAAAACAAGTGAAGCCCTGTGTCAATCTAAGTAGAAGTTGTCCTCAGACCTCCGCATGTACTCTGTGGCATGCACATGCTAATTCACACAGAAGATACTTGAATCACATCACTTCTCTCTTTAATGGCATCTTCTAAATTCCTACATACACACTAAGTATCACATTAACCAACCAATCTGAAGATCTCATCCAAATAACATGTAGTCATCTCTGTTCCTGGAATACTCTGAGCTTCCTTTCCATTCAGTAACTAACCTAGTCTTCCATTCATGAAGTGTCAAGATTTTCCTGACACCAGCCTGCCACTCCCAAACTGTCATTTCTTCACATCTAGTGACTCTCTAACAATCTCTACCTGCCTATCACCATGGTGCCTTATGCAAACACCTTTTCCCAAATTAGAGTCAGCTTATTAAACTTAGGAATTCCCCACTTTAATTAATCACACTCAATAGTGTTGGATATTCTTTTCTCACATCTTAAAATTTTGGGTTAAGGCCAGAGGCTAGTAAACCCAAGACCTCATTAACTTCCTGCTTTTCCTTCTAGTATTTAGTACCTAACACTGGTGGTTTTCACTTTCTGACCATACACACAGGAAAATGAAGGCAATGTCTGTAAGCATACCACAGTGAGATTAGAAACTCGGCATGGAGAGGTGAAGACACTTGTGGGTGGCACGCTGAAACTGGTTTTGGGATGAGGCCAGGCCTATCACCAGGGATCTTTGCAGTGCCAACAGGAAGCTCAGGTGGCCCCTCTACCTGGCCTTAACCCCCTACCTCATGCGGAGAGGTCTAACTTGCAAGCAGATCACCATGGTCTCCTCCTCCACCACCATCTCACCAGACAGAGGATCAGGAAAATGAACTCTGCTGGTTCCTCCTCAACATTTGCACCTCCCTGCCTTTAAGTTTACAATTTCCCCCATGCTCTGCTAGAGCTGCAGCACTGTGACGTCATGGGCTATTCCACCTGCCAGGGCATGGGAGGGGGGCAGAACCATCCACGGCTTGCAGAGGGGAGTGGGATGCAGCTGTACTGAAGCAGGGACTTTGCAGCTCACAGGGATCTTTCCTCCCACCTACCCATAGAGCAGATGCATGACTCCTGTGGCATGAGGAGGCCTCGTGGGAAAAGGCGACTCCTGGCGAGAAGATTCCACAGGCCCACTGTGTGTGCCTGACAACACTATGGTCAACCCACAGGGATTGACTGCACTCAGGCCTCGGTTCTGCAGCCCTGCCCTGCTTCCCTTGCTCTTCCTTCCTTTCTACCTCCCTTTCTTGTCTTCCATTTCCCCTCTTTTCTCCCCCTTCCTTCTTTCTGTCCCACCCTCCTCCTTACTTCCATTCCTCTCTCCCTTCTTCCTTGTTTCCCTCCCTCACTTTCTCCTTCCTTCTTTCCATTCTTCTCATTTCACCCCTTTTCCTTCCTTCCTTTTATTCTCTTCCCCTTCCCATCTTTTTCCTTCTTTCCTTTCTTCTCCTCCTCTTTTTCCTTCCCACCTTCACTCCTTCCCTCTATTATTCACCCTTTCCCCCTTTTTTCTACCTTCCTTCCCTTCTTTTCCTTCTTCTTCCCATTTCTCTCCCTTTCTCCTTTCCCCCTCTTTACTTTGCCCCCTTTTTCCTCCCTGTCTCCCTTCCCTCTTTCCTTTCCTTCCTCTCTTTATCTCCTCCTGTCCTTTCCTTTTTGTTATTCTGTTTTGACACAGGCTCTATATAGTCCACACTTTCCCTCAAACCTTGATGCTCCTACCTCAGCCTCCCACTGGGGTCATAGGAGTGCACCAGGCCCAAAAATTTTGTGGCAGCGTCTGTGTGTGTGTGTGTGTGTGTGTGTGTGTGTGTGGTGTGTGTGGTCTGTATGGATTTGGGCTCATGTTCCAGGGCGGTGCGCTGGAGCTGGGTGTGGGCCCTGCCAGCCCTTTACTGGCTTTCTCGCAGCGCCTCCCGGGGAGCCTGTGACCCCTCCGCCCAGCCCAATCCTCCTACCTGCTGCTGATCGCTCTCACTCGACCCCAGACTCGCCATGGCCGCCTCCTCCGCCATCCCGCAGGATGAAGGCTCCGGAAAATGAACTCCGCTGCTTCCTCCGCACTGCTCACGCCGACCCGCCTTTCAGTTTATAATCTGCTGAGTGGTTTCCCTGGCACACAGACACAACACCACCACTGCCACAGCCACCTCCTCTGCCCCGCTGAGCTGCTGGAGAGAGGCTCAGGAGAAAGAACTCCACAGCTCCCGCCTTTTTAAAGTACAATTTTCCTAAGGACGCTCTGGGTGAGCCGCAGCATTGTGACGTCACGGGCAGTTCCACTGCCTACAGCACGGGGGAGTCCAGAGGCGCTCAGCAGTCAGGAGGGGAGGGCAGCTGGCAGAAGATGAGTGGGCTGCAGCTGTATTGGTGCAGGGACTTTGCAGCTAATAGAGCTTGTGCCTCTCCCTCACAAACACTCAGCGAGCAGATGCAGGGGCTCCTGAGACCTGAGGTGAATCTGTGTGTTCTGACAGACCACCAGCTTCCACCAACCCAAGGTTTAAGAATGTCATCAGATAGCATGTGAAGACTATGGTGGCGATTTCCCTGCTTTGCTAAAACCTGCCTACCTGATGGTCAACCAGTATATTTGAAAAGTGCCTTGATTTATGACGACTTATGTAGTTATGAAAATTTCATGAAACTGTTAACACATTTAGATGGAATTCTGGGTAACCTTAATCTGTGTTCCTGGGCCATGGTCACTCATATTTGGCCCTTTGATGTGAGAGCTTAATGTTTTGCATGGACACAGGGGTGCAGCTGTGCTGAAGCAGGGACTTTGCAGCTCACAGAGCTCGTGTCCCACCTACCACATACTCAGAGAGCAGATGCAGGGGTTCCTGGTACCTAGGGTGCAGCTGTAATAAAGCAGAAGCTTTGCAGCTCACAGAGCTTGTGCCCTGCTCCCCTCCACTTACCCAGATAACAGGTGCAGGGACTCCTGGGGCTTGAGGAGGCCTGGTGTGATGGTGTGACTCCTGGGGCCAGAAGATCCCATAAGCCCCACAGTGTGTGCATGAAACACTATGGTCAGCCCACAGGGATTGACTGTGCTCAGGCCAGGGATCTGCAGCCCTGCCCTCCTTCCCTTGTCCTTCCTTTGTTCCTTCCCTGCTCCTTCCATTCTTCTCCATTTAATCCCTCTTTTTTCTCGCACTCTTTCTTCACTCCCATACTCCTTCCTTTCTCTAACTCTTTCCATTCTTCACTTCTCCCCTCTTTTTTCACCCTTTAATCATGCCACTCATCACATTTTCCCTCCTTTGCTCCCTTTCTTTCTATTCTATTCCGTTTCCCACTCGTTTTTTTCCTTCCTTCCTTTCTTCTCTTCCCCTTCCCCCCTTTCTTCTTCCTTCCTTGCTTCTTTTCTTCCCTTTCTCCCTTTATCTCTGGCTTGCTGTGAGCTCAAGGCCTGATGAGGTCTCCATCTCATGTCTCCTCTGTGCAATCAAAATATTGCCTTCCTCCCCTGCAAAGTTCTGGCACACAGGAAAGGCACAACATAGACATGAAAAGCTCAGATGGAGAGTGTGTGTGTGTGTGTGTGTGTGTGTGTGTGTGTGTGTGTGTGTGTGTGTGTGTGTGTTGAGAGTGATGAGATGGAAAACAGCCCTGAGAACAGGTAAAATATCTAACCAACAGAAGTGCATCCACAACAGTGTGGAATGTATACTTACATTGTGTATTTACATTATATGCATAATTACAAGAGATGAACCCCACAGGGAAGTTCCTATCTTTATGCTGTCTGAAGAAATTTATAGATAGTACAGAAGCCTTACAGCATCCTAGTGTCATGGCCTTGGCTGCCCCATCAGCCCCCTTTCAAAGGAATAGCAGAGACAAAGCACCCAGTAAAGGTTAATTACAAGTAGCTGGGCACTGCTGCTCCTACCAGGCCCAGGAGTCTGAGGGAAGTAAAGGGGAGGGAAAAGGAGTGGGAAGAACACACAAGAGCTAAGGTGGAGGTGAGGAATTTGGGGGAGCCCCTACTGGGGAAACTAGACAGGGCTTGGCCAGGGAAGGTATTGTTCCTGGATGAGAGTGCTGATCTCAGACATTCCTCTCTCACTGTTTAAGGATGCAGGCTGGAATGATGATTGGAAAGTCCCTCAGTGGGCTCTGGAGACAATGTGTTTGGTGAATGCCCAATGTGGGGAGGGATGTGGCTCTTGGACAACAGGATATTTTATAAGAAACATCTAGAAGCAGGAAGTCAGGCTAGAGAAATGGGAGGCATAGCTTCATGTGTGGTGTAGGTGAAACCTCAATTCTGAGCAGCTGCTTACAAACTTGAGGTGATCTCAGCTCAGAGGTAAGTCCAGGCACACATGGAACACAATGGATCTTACCCTTGTGGTCTGAAAATTTGGAGGCAGACATGTGGAGGAAAGATGTGGGCATGGGCAATGGCAGTGATGGGAATTGACCTGCTATCCAGAAATACTTCTTGGAGGAGGGGTTGGGAGCTGTGTAGATGGGCACAGTGACGCTCATCTGTTATCCCAGCCCTCAGGAAGCAGAGACAGGAGCATCATGGGTTCAAAGGTAGCCTGAGATATATATAGCAAGACCTGGTCCCAAAAATGTTCTTGGGGATGAGCCTCATTGGGTAGTGTTTGTCTTGTAAACCTAAAGACCTCAGTTTGATCCACAGAAACCATATAAAAGAGCCAGGTGTGGTGCCACAGGCTTGTAATTCTAGCACTGGGGAGGTGAGATAGGAGAGTTCCTGGGGCCAAGTGGCCAGCCAGTCTAGCATATTTGCTGATTTCCAGGCCAGTGAGAGACCCCATCTCAAAAACTGCCAATGGCATTCCTGGAAATAACACAAAAAATGTCTTTTATCCCCACTGACTGTGTGCATGCATACTTGTATACACACATGCACTGCACACACACGAAAACACAAATACACATCCACACATTTTTATTCTCATTTTTTATCTATTTATAAGCAGAAAGAGGTGGAGAGAAGGCAGACAGACAGACAAGGCACTCCAAGGCCCCATCCACTATAAATGAATTCCTGACACATGTGCCACTATGTGGATCTCACTTTAGGTGGGTGGGAGGGAATCAAACATGGGTTGATAGACTTTGCAGGCAAGCACCTTAACTAGTAAGCCATTTCTCCAGCCCAATCTACCACATTTTTAACACAGAAGCATTCGTGGGGAACTGAAAGAGGTGTTGGGAGGGAAATCTGGTTAAAGCAGGTTTAGAGTGAATAGGAGACACAGGAAGGCAACAATAGTAGCTCTGAGATCCTGTCCATGGACAGATCTTGTAGAACACAAAGCCCCCAAATTATGCTGAGAACAGTCTAGAAACTTTCAGCAACTGAACAGGCCAGATTCCAGCTGAGCAGAGGGTGGCAAGGCCCAAGGTCAGTAATGAGCCCATCTGGGGGACAGAGAAAAGTGGCCTGGACTGGGATGAAATGACTGGGCCTGCAGCAGGTACCTAGGCTTGCATGTCAGACACTCTGCAGACTTCCTGCCTTGACTGAGACATGTCCTAGTTATCCTGGCTTTTCTGTGGGTACCAGGACGGGGTGGCTGTCATGCAGAATTGTGATGATTTGAGACTTGAGTCCTGGTTCTGGTTCTGGCTGACCTCTTGAGAAAGGGGCAACTGGTCCCCTACAGTTACCAAGCAGAGCCTGGAAGAGAACAAAAGGTGGAGCAAGCTCCAGTGCCTTCTCAATGTTCAATCAGACTCAGAATCAGGAGTTAAAATATATTGAGAAGACTTTTGAGGGTATTAACAGAACACATGAAAATTATTCAAGGATTGCTGGAGAGATGGCTCAGCAGTTAAGGTGCTTGCTTACAAAGCTTGATGGCGTGGGTTCAATTCCCCAGTATCCATGTAAAGCCAGATGCACAAAGTGGTTTGTGTGTATGCAGTTTGTTCAGTTTCAAGGTACCCTTGTGCATCCTGCTGCACCCACTCTCTCTTTCCCTTGCAAGTAAATGAATAAAAATATTACCATAAGAACTGTGAACCTCCTGCATTCAGTTCCCAGTGGTATCACATCAATCACAGCTGAGAAGAGCTCCACCTCCACAGCACAACACAGAGGGATCGAGACAGGAACTCAGCATTGGTGAGATTGGAAGCCACACCAAAAGGTAACAAGGGCAACTGACAAAAGAAAAAAAGGTACATAGGCCTGCATTGAAGGTGCTAATCACTCTTTCCAGGTCGTCAGGGCAGTTTGTGGATTACATATTTTTGGTTGGCTTTACCATTTTCAAATAAGCTGTACATGGGGTGTTGAATATTGCTGCATTTAATGCTTACAGATTTATAGGGCCTTTGTCTTTTGATTATGTCATTATTGGGGGAAGGTCTGACCCAGATCCAGGCTGACAAGTATCCAATTCAGAACAGAATTCTCTACCCCCTAGTTGACAAGGTTAAGGGTGGAGAACAACACAAGTCCTTAGGGATTTAAGACTTATAAGACTATTTGTTTGTTTTAATCCTCACACTTGTATAATCTGTGCTGCTTTTTATTGAATGTGTATATTGTTCAGTTGAAGTTTAGACTTTGCCAGTATATTGTCCCACCCAGTCCACTAGAATACTTGCTTACCATGCAAACTCAACCCCTAGGATAACTTCTGCAGTTGGATTGGGTGCAAGTGCTACAGTTAGCAGGTTAAACTCATATCCTGAAAGTATATAAAGGTGGATCCCCACATCTAAGACACTGCAGATAAGTAGAAAAACGAAGCATCAAATCAATTCAGGATGCCAAAGTCACCTCATAATAATACAAGAAACATAAAGAATCAAGAAAATGCAATCCCACCAAAATTATGAATCCTTCAGAAATTATCAAGAATGAGAGTGTTTTCTATGAAATACCTGACAAAGACTTCAAAAGAATGATTATATCTGTACTCAAGGAAATGAAGAAGAAATGAAAGGATTCAAAGAAGAAAACAAACTCCTGAAAGACTGCACAGAAAAACAGCTTAATGAAATAAAAAGGTCATTACAGGACATGAGTAAGGAAAGAGAAATACTGAAGAAAAACCAGGCTGAAATTATAGCTCTGATGAACAAAGTCACTGAAATCCCAATGCTCCATAATATTCATTTTTCTCAGCAGCACATGGAACATTATCTGAAAAAGACTATATATTAGGACAGAAATCAAATTTTTAAAAATACCCGAAAAATGATACAATCCCTTGTTTACTAACTGACCACAATGGGATTAAACTCCTCCCGGGTCACAAAAATTCTCCCCTAAAGTGCCACACTGACCTTCAAAGGTACATATAAAATTAAAATTTTTGCATACCTGTTTGGACTTAAATATTCACTAAAATTATAGTCAGCGAATAAAGGAGAAGTCTTAGACATCACAGCTCAGACTGTGACTATATGGATGGGCTCACAACAACTGATTGATATCCATGCCACAGTCAGGTTCAAATGCTGTTCACTTATTCTGACAATGTCTCATCTGGTTTACAATGACAGGTATAGACCATGCAATTTGTTCAACAGTTTGAAAAACAGACCTCAAAATTTCCAGCATAAAAAGATTATACTTATTAGAATCCTAACAGAAATTCTGTTAATCCTTAGATATTCTATACTAAATGGCTGTTTTAAACTTATCTCTCATTGCTCACAGTCAGCTCATGCTCAGAGGCTCCTGAGACAATCTGTCTCCATATACTTGGGTTCCCTTGTTCTTCCTCCAATGCTTAAAGGTCTTACAAGAATTAAAAACAACAACTTCCAATCTGTTGTATGCCTACTCCCCCTTAACTCCTTGATTTCATTTTTTATCCTTAACATTGTCTTCCAGGGCTGTCTTCCAGCACTCCAGTGATGCATTTCCAGTGTCCCCTCCACCCACTAGAGAAGTTTCCAAGTGTCAATCCAAACAACCCCACTCATGTCTCATACTGTTAACCTGGTTTAAAAAAAAAGCGAGAGAGCCAGGCGTGGTGGTGCATGCCTTTAATCCCAGCACTCAGGAGGCAGAGGTAGGAGGAATGCTATGAGTTCAAGTCCACCCTGAAACTACATAGTGAATTCCAGGTCAGCCTAGACCAGAGAGAGACTCTACTTTGAAAAACCAAACCAAAACAAAACAAAAAATCCCTAGGCCCTAGCAGGAGACCCTATTGTTTTGCTAAGTGGGCATGTTGTGCATATCTAACTGCTTTCTAAATATCTATGTTTGCAATTATATACTAGTATTGCTCTAAAAGAAGCTTCTTTCTGTATGGCACAATACAGGCCTGGTCCTAGCCAGACCGCATGGCAAAAGACAATAGGAAGTGGCTTCTGTAAAAATGGCGTTTTGCGCAGGCTCGATGTGACAACAGTTACAGCCCCATGCTCGCGAGAAGCCTACTACGAGATGTCCTGTCCAGAGACAAGCTGTCTTTGTGGATTCGCTTCCACTTTCACCCAACTCCGGAGTCTGTGTCGTGACTCCGCGCTGCTCACCCAATTCGGCAGAGACCCTATCGTCCCTCCTGAGCTGGCCTTGGGGAAACCCAACATCTGGTGCCTGAACAGGGACCCTCTGCCCCGACGTCGGTGTTAGCGAGACACCCCATCCGTGAACCCCCTGCCCCATCGGCATCTGGCGAGATGCCCGTTGAGCGTCCGTGAGCGGTGAGCAGCCTCGGCGTTTGGCAGAGCGGCACAACGCCCAGTTCTTGAGAAGCCCCTCGGCGAGTAGCCCCTCGGCGATGCCTCGTCCTTGAAAGTTCGGCGAGCAAAGCGCCCAGTTCTTCATTGGTGAGAGAAAACGGCTTACGGTTGCCTGTGGGTGAGCAGGCAGCCCCTTTCCCCCTTCCTTTGTTTGTCCTCCTTCCCCCAGTAAGGCACACACTGCTGCACGGCCCTAAGCCTGTGTTGGCCCCTCCCCCACTAAGCACAAGACACGTGGGTCCTAAACAATCTATCCGTATGTCTCAGCTGGCCCCAGCATTAGGACTTGTGGTTTGCATGATTATCCTCTGGTCTATCATCTTTGATCTGGGTTATTATTTTCTCAGTCTCTTTGATTCAGGAGTGTCCCAGCCCCGCCCCCATAAAACAACACCACGCGGCAATGGGCAACCTCCCTCCCCACCAGAGGATGCCGCAATTGCAAGCTCTTAAGGCCCTTCTTCTGCAATGTGGCTTAAAATTAAAACAATAAGACCTCCATAGCTTTTGGGATGAAACTCTTGTTTTAGCCCCATGGATCATTCCGGAAAACATCTGGGACACTAACATTTGGTCCCGGGTCCTAGTCCTTGCCAAAAAACGTGAAGTTTATAAAGGGCACACCTTCCCTGCTCCATTCTTTTCTATCCTCCTTGCCATAATTGCCGGCCTTAAAGGCTGCACAGTACAGTAAATCATTTATGCCCATAACAAACAATATGAAGAGGAACCTGAATTGGCTCTTCACAGCTCGTCCCTCCCAGCCTCCTCTTCCGATAACTCGGATGAGGAGGAACTAAAACCTTTAAATGATAATAAGCTGCCACACCAACCCCCTCCTGCTACGGCCACACTTGCAACCACCCCTCCCCCTCATTACCCTTCCAAGGACCTCCCCCCGCTCAGCCCTGGACACAGCCAGGTGACTGCCTGTTCCCTGACACACCCCTTCGCCACCTTCCCTGTTAACGTAGGGCCTGATGGGACAATCAGGCCGTGGTTCCCCACCCCCCTCTTTGATTTGGCCCTCATCCGTAAGGCAGCCCAGGAATCCGGCATTGATTCTGCTTACTTTAAACAAGTCCTCTTACAATGGGCCATCCATCTTCAGACTTATTATGACTGGTATTCCCTCCTCAAGGCAGTTCTTCTCCCCCCTGAATTCCTCCAATGGAAAGCTGCCTATAGTGACCTGGCGGAATCCCAGGCCCACCAAAATCTTAGGGATGTAATTCCAATTACCTTGGACATGCTCCTTGGCACAGGACCTTATACACACCCTGTATCACAAGCCACAGTGGGCATACACGCCTACTTTGACCAAATTAAATCGTTATCCCTTCAAGGGCTTAAGGCCTGCCTCCCACCAAAGCCTGATACCTATTTTCGTAATCTGGTCCAGGGCGCGTCCGAGGGCTTCACAGATTTCCTCTCTCGTGTAACAGAGTCCGTGGACTGACGCACTCCCCCTAGCCCCGCCAGGGATGCTTTAGTTAAGCAACTGGCATGGGAAGGAGCATCCGCAGCAGCGCGTAATGCTATTGCTGCCGTGCGTAATAAGGACCTCCATAAATGGATTGTAGCTACCAAAGATATCAATCCTGTGTCTGCCCCCCTCGAGGCCCTGGCCACCTCAAATATGTCCATGTCATTGTGGACACTTACTCTAAGCTTACTTTTGCTATTGCTCTCTCTGGGGAAAAGGCATCCCATGTTATTAAGGCAACAAAAACCGCTATGTTGGTCATGGGTGTGCCCTGGTCAATTAAAACAGACAATGGCCCTGCATACACATCTGCCCAATTCACATCCTTCATGGAATCTTGGGGAATAAAACACTCCCTTGGGATCCCCTACAACCCACAAGGACGGGCCATCGTGGAAACAACAAACCGGACCCTAAAGGAACTAATTATAAAACAAAAGTCCACTATGTCGCCAAGGACCCCCACTTGGCCCTAGTGGAAGCTCTTTTCACCCTCAATTTTCTCACCTTTGATGAGGCAGGACTCTCCCCAGCCTACAAACATTGGAGATCCCAACCAACCACAACACCCTTACCCTTAGTCCGCTGGAAAGATCCTCTTACTAATATTTGGAAGGGGCCCCACCCTCTTTTAATGCAGGGCCGAGGGTATGCTTGTGTCTTTCCAGAAACTTCACAGATCCCAGTTTGGGTTCCTGCCAGAAACGTCCGTCCAGCCACTGACTCAGCGACCAGCCTTACTGAAGAGGATGATGCCAGACCCCTCAGACTACATACGGGACTTTAAACTTATTTCCCCCAACCGGCCACTGACTCAGCGACCAGCCTTGCTGAAGAAGATGATGCCAGACCCCTCAGACTACATACAGGACTTTAAACTTATTTCCCTCCACCAGCCACTGACTCAGCGACCAGCCTTGCTGAAGAAGATGATGCCAGACCCCTCAGACTACATATGGGACTTTAAACTTATCCCCCCCCACCTAGCTATAAATTCCTTTCCAATTCCTTTCATTACATTGAGCTGCTACCATTAAGGACACTCAATGCTACTGACTATGACGCTAGGGTGAACTCACCCAGCAACCTGTCCTACCCCAGTTCCTCTTCAGGCTCTCTAGTTGATTCTCGCTCACTGGGACTGTTCACATGCCACAGAGCCACGCCCACTTGGCCCTTCCATGCCTCCTAGGCAACAGCCTCATATGTATAGTACAATACAGGTCTAGCCCCTAGCCAGACCTCATGCTAAAAGCCATACCAGGCCATACCCCTCGGGTTTTCTCACCAGGATGGCAGCCAGCCCAGGACGGGTAAGATTCCATGAGATGGGGCAACCTAAGACAGGCACTGTCACATGTGATGATCCCTTGGGGCCTGGGTTCAACAATGGCTTTCCAAAAGCCATACCAGGCTATCCCCCTCGGGTTTCCTCACCTAGGTGGCATTTGGCCCATGACGGGTAAGTCTCCATGAGATGGAACAACCTAAGACAGGCACTGTCACGTATGATGATCCCTTGGGGCCTGGGTTCAACAATGGCTTGACAATAAACCATACCTCTCAGGGTTGCCAATAATAAAAACAAAAAGGAGGATATGTATGGCACAATACAGGCCTGGTCTAGCCAGACCGCATGGCAAAAGACAATAGGAAGTGGCTTCTGTAAAAATGGCGTTTTGCGCAGGCTCGATGTGACAACAGTTACAGCCCCATGCTCGCGAGAAGCCTACTACGAGATGTCCTGTCCAGAGACAAGCTGTCATTGGTCACCAAAAGGGGACCGCCCCATACAAGGATTAACAGCCCCTTAAAACCCATGTGTACTTCCTGAATAAACGAGTTTGTGGATTCTCGCTCCACTTTCACCCAACTCCCGGAGTCTCTGTCGTGACTCCGCGCTGCTCACCCCAATTCGGCAGAGACCCTATCGTCCCTCCTGAGCTGGCCTTGGGGGGACCCCAACATCTTTCCAGTAGTCAAAGTGATGAGTAAGTGTCTGTTGAGAGCCCAGGCCTAAGTAGGACATCTCCATAACCCCACCAAGTTTCAGGAAACAACACAGAACAGAGGAAAGAAGGAATGTAGGTGCCAGGGGATAAAGAGGGATGCAGAAAAGCACTAACTTCTGGGCACACATGACAACTGTGCTCATGAACTCATAGTAAGTATGGTTACTGATCTGTAAAGATTGAGTCCATCAATAGTGTATCATGGATGAGCGAGGGTCTCATGAGTCTTCAGCCTTCCAATGAGCCATTGCCAGTTAATGGCGCTAGAGAGGGAAGTCATTTTCTTCAGAGATGTAGCAACTAGTAAGTTGTCCATCCCTGAGTAAATAACATGCCCCACACACCCATGCTCATTCAAGCAAACCCAACTAATGTCCATTTTATTTATTTATTTATTTAATTTTTTTTTTTTTGAGGTAGGGTCTCACTCTAGTCCAGGCGAGCCTGGAATTTACTCTGGAGACTCAGGGTGGCCTCAAACTCATAGCAGTCCTCCTACCTCTGCCACCTCATGCTGGGAATAAAGGCATGTGCCACCACATCTGGTAATATACCCATTTTATATAAATATAAACTCATCAAACAATAGGACAAATAGCAAAACTGGGAAATAATATGTCACAAGTGAAAAGAAAGAAAACAAAACAACCGTAAAGTAAAATAATATCAAAACAAAGTATGAAATAAGGGCTGGAGAGGTGGCTTAGCAGTTAAAACACTTGCTTATGAATCCTAAGGACCCAGATTGAATTCCCCAGTACCCACGTAAGCCAGATGCACATGTATCTGGATTTGTTTTCCCACGGCTGAAGGTCCTGATGTTCCCATTCTCTCTCTCTGTTTCTCTCTCTCCCTTTGTCAAAGAGAGTGTGCATGTATACATATACATACATATGTAATGAACACACACGTACAGTCCTTTGTGTTACTATGACTGTGCACATGCTTTTCTTTCTTTTTTTAAAAAAATAAGCAATAAAAAGATTAACCAGAAATTAAGATGCTTACCTAGAAATTCAGGAGCAAACTGGGTGGTGGGGCAACTGGTGGAAGTGAAATTTTTATAAACACATTATTTACATACAGTATTTAGGGGGTAAATGACTGTGCACATATATTTATTTCTTTTTAAAGAAACAACAAAAAAGATTAATCAAAAACTAGTGAAGGCAGTTACCTATGAAAGTCATGGGCAAGCAGAGTAGTGAGGCTAGAGGTGAGAAGGGGACCTTGCTTTATAAAGCCTTCCATTTGTAATGCTATATAATACCATATTTTATATATTATGGCTTTTTATCAGAGAGAGGAGAGAGAATTGGCATGCCACAGCCTTCAGCCACTATAGTCAAACTCCAGATGTATGTTCCACCTCCTGAGCAAATACAAACTTGCTCACTTGTGTTCCTTTGTGTGTCTGGCCTATGTGGGACTTGGAGAGTTGAACATGACTCCTTAGGTTTTGAAGGCAAGCACTCACTAAGCCATCTCTCAAGCCATATACCATACTTTAAAAATAAAATTAGGCTGTGCTAGAGGGATGGTTTAATGGTTAAGGAACTCACCTGAGAAGCCAAAGGGCCCAGGTTTATTCCCCAGCACCCATGTAAACACAGGTAAGTGCGGGTGGGGGGGCAGGACACAGAACACAAGCTCTCTGAGCTGCAAAGCTTCTGCTTTATTATAGCTGTACCCTAGGTACCAGGAACCCCTGCATCTGCTCTCTGGATATGTGCAGGTTGGGACACAAGCTCTGTGAAATGCAAAGTCCCTGCTTCACCACAGTTTCACCCCAGTGTCCATGCAAAAGATGCATCTCTTGCCTCAAAGGGGATTAGACATACTTTAGGGCCAAATTTGTGTGACCATGTCCCAGGAATACAGATTAAGTTTACCCAAAATTCCCTGTGTAAATGTGTTAACAGTTTCATGAAGTTTTCATAATTACATAAGTCAAGTCATAATCAAGGCACTTTTCAAATACATTGGTTGACCATCAGGTAGGCAGGTTTTAGCAAAGCAGGGAAATCTCCCCCATAGGCTTCACATGCTATCTGATGACATTCTTTTTAAAAAATTTTTTTTTATTTATTGACAACAAAATATACTTAGATACAAAAGGTGCATAGCATTTCCCTCCCCTCCCCCCATTCCCCTTAAGAACTCCACTCTCCATAATATCCCCTCCCTCTCTCCATTAGTCTCTCTCTTTTTTTTTTTTTTTTTTTTTTTTGGTTTTGCGAGGTAGGGTCTCACTCTGGTCCAGGCTGACCTGGAATTAACTATGTAGTCTCAGGGTGGCCTCGAACTCTCGGCGATCCTCCTACCTCTGCCTCCCGAGTGCTAGGATTAAAGGCGTGCGCCACCACGCCCGGCTATTAGTCTCTTTTTTAATTTGATGTCTGATGACATTCTTAAACCTTGGGTAGGTGGAAGCTGGTGGTCTGTCAGTACACACAACTGCACCTCAGGTCCCAGAAGGCCCTGCATTTGCTCTGTGTTTGGGGTGTGCACAAGCTCTATTAGCTGCAAGGTCCCTGCTCCAGTACAGCTGCAGCCCACTCATCTTCTGCCAGCCCCCTCGCCTCCTGACTGATGGGCGCCTCCAGCCTCCCCCGTGCTGTAGGCAGGTGGAACTGCCCGTGATGTCACAATGCTGCTGCTCAGGCAGAGCGTCCTTAGGAAAATTGTAAACTTTTAAAAGGCGGGAGCTGCAGAGTTCCTTTTCCTGAGCCTCTCTCCAGCAGCTCTGTGGGGCAGAGAAAGTGGCGGTGACATGTGGCATGTCTGTGTGCCAGGGAAACTGCTCAGCAGATTGTAAACTGAAAGGCAGACACTGTGAGCAGTGCGGAGTTCATTTTCCGGAGCCTCCATCCTGCGGGATGGTGGAGGAGGCAGCCATGGCGAGTCTGGGGGCCAGTGAGAGCGATCGGCTGCAGGTAGGAGGATTGGGCTGGATTGAGGGGTCACGGGCTCCCTGGGAGGCCCTGGGAGAAAGCCCAGCAAAGGGCTGGCTGGGCCCACACGCAGCTCCAGCGCACCGCCCTGGAACATGAGTCCACATCCACACAAACCACACACACACACACACGCACGCATGCACGCACGCATGCACGCGGGCGCATACATGCCCCCATAAAAAAATCTGGCCCTGGTGCGCTACTGTAACCCCAGTGTGAGGCAGACTTAGGAGCCTCAAGGTTTGAGGGCAAGTCTGGACTACATAGAGACTGTCTCAAAACAGAAGAGCAAAAAGGAAAGGAAAGTTGGGCGTGTTGGTGCCCACCTTAAATCCCAGCACCTGGGAAGCAGAGGTAGGAGGACCGCTGTGGGTTCGAGGCCACCCTGAGAATACATAGTGAACTCCATGTCAGCCTGAGCTAGAGTGAGACTCTACTTCAAAAAAAAAAAAGAAAGAGAGAAAGAAAGAAAGAAAGAAAGAAAGAAAGAGAGAGAGAGAGAGAAAGAAAGAAAGAAAGAAAGAAAGAAAGAAAGAAAGAAAGAAAGAAAGAAAGGAGAGGAGAGGGAGATGAAGAGAGGAATGGAAGGAAACAGGAAAGGGAGACAGGGAGGGAAAAAGGGGGCAAAGGAAAGGGGGAAAGAAAGGGAGACGAATGGGAAGAAGGAAAAAGGGAAGGAATGTAGAAAAGGGGGTAAAGGGTGAATAATAGAGGGAAGGAATAAAGGTGGGAAGTAAACAGAGGAGGAAAAAGAGGAGAAGAAAGGAAAGAAGGAAGGAAAAGAGGGGAAATGAGGAGGAGAATAAAAGGAAGGAAGGAAAAGGGGTGAAATGAGAAGAATGGAAGAAAGAATGAGAGAGTGAGGGGGGAAATAAGGAAGAAGGGAGAGAGGAATGGAAGGAAAGAACAGAATGGGGGAGGAGGGGGAGAAAAGAGGGGAAATGGAAGACAAGAAAGGGAAGAAGAAAAGAAGGAAGAGCAAGGGAAGCAGGGCAGGGTTGCAGAACCCAGACCTGAGTACGGTCAATCTCAGTGGGTTGACCATAGTGTTGTCAGGCACACACAGTGGGCCTGTGGAATCTTCTGGTCAGGAGTCGCCTTTTCCATGAGGCTCCTCACACCACAGGAGTCCTGTGTCTGCTCTATGGGTAGGTGGGAGGAAAGATCCCTGTGAGCTGCAAAGTTTCTTCTTCAGTACAGTTGCATCCCACTCCCCTCTGCAAGCCACCTTCCTGTCAGGAATGGTGGATGGCTCTGCCCCCCTCCCGTGCCCAGACAGGTGGAACAGCCCATGACATCACAGTGCTGCAGCTCTACCAGAGCATGGGAGAAATTGTAAACTTAAAGGCAGGGAGGTGCAAATGGTGAGGAGGAAGCAGCAGACTTCATTTTCTTGATCCTCTGTCTGGTAAGATGGTGGTGGAGGAGGTGACCATGGTGATCTGCTTGCAATTCAGACCTGTCCACATCAAGTAGGGGGGTCAGGCCAATGAGAGGGGCCACCTGAGCTCCTGGTAGCACTGCAAGGACCCAGTTTCAGCATGCCACGCACAAGTGTCTTCACCTCTCCATGCCGATTTTCTAATCTCAGTGTGGTGTGCTTACAGACATTGCATTCATTTTCCTGTGTATATGGACAGAAAGTGAAAGCCAACAGTGTTCGGTACTAAATACCAGAAGGAAAAGCAGGAAGGAGAATTAAGTGATGTCTTGGCTTTACTAGCCTCTGGCCTTAACCCAAAATTTTAAGAGCCTTTTGGATGTGAGAAATGAATATCCAACACTACTGAGTGTGATTAATTAAAGTGAGAATGTCAACTCACTCTAGTTTGGGAAAAGGTGTTTATGTAAGGTACCATGGTGACAGGCAGGTAGAGATTGTTAGAGAGTCACTAGACCTGTGAAGAGATGGAGGGGCAGGCTGGTGTCAGGAAAATCCTGACACTTCATGAATGGAAGACTAGGTTAGTTGTTGAATGTCTAGGTTACATGAAATATGAAGTTTCAACATGGTACAATTGTCAGAATTTTTGATTCATTTCTTAAGCCTGGTCTCACTCTAGCCCTGGCTGACCTGGAACTCAATCTGTCAACCAAGATAGCCTCACACTCACAGTGATCTTCCTACTTTAGCCTTTTTTGTATAGGGAGTAAAAATGTGGGCCACCCTACCTAACTCACAGAATATTTATAGTAATAGAATGAAAAAATTATAAATCTAGGCATTTTAAGTACATTCATGGAAACATCAAGGAGGAGTTTTCAAAGCAGAGAAGTCTCTGCTAGAGGCCTCAGGTGTTTTGTGATGCCATCCTTAGCCTATGGGTTGGTGGAAACTAAGATGTTTGTTTGAACATTCCAATAAGAATTTTACATGATAGTAATGGCAATGTTAGATCAAGTGGTGAGGTAGACTATAAGTACTATTTATGGGACTAAAGATAACGCAACAAAACTAGGTTATAAACCTGTAACAGACAGCTTTCTACTGCCACAGACTTTCTGTACATTCAATCAGCTATGTAGTATGTTTAACTCAGGAATTACTTCTTTTTTTTTCTA
>JAEOAD010000001.1:0-40000 GCA_036365145.1 Orientallactaga sibirica
CAAGGGGCTTGCCAATAACCTGTAATATTTTGGAGTCAACAGGGACAGGGAGAGTTTGTTTTGTTTTGTTTTGTTTTGTTTTGCTTTGTTTTATTTTGTTTTGATGAAGGGTCTCACTGTGTAGCCCAAGATAGCCTAAAACTTGAGAGTCTCCTATCTCAACCTCCCTGTTGCTGGGATTATGTGTGCCCCTATTCCCACTTCAAGAGATTCATAAAATAACTTATTAAAAATAACTTCAGATGCATGTGCCACCTTGTGCATCTGGCTCATGTGGGTCACGGGAATTCAACCTGGGTCCTAACGTTTTGCTGGCAAGCACTTAATTGCTAAGCCATCTCTCCAGCCCAAGACCCCTTTCTTGGATGCAGCTAGTACTCCATGCTGCTTGCTAAGCTGTGACAGGAGGGGTGGTAGGAGGGCTTACCCCAGACTTGCTTCTTCTTTCTGCTACTGAGACCTGCCCCAGAGCCAGAAAGTCTTTTAACCCACTTCCCTCCATGACATGAACTGCTGCTATTCCTGGTCACTCTCTCCATTCTATGTGAGCAGAGGCTGGGGTGAGAAATAGCAATAAAATGGCTGGAGAGATGGCTTGGCAGTTAAGGCATTTGCTTGCAAAGCCAAAGAACCCTGGTTCGATTCCCCAGTACCCACGTAAGCCAGATCCACAAGGGGATGTATGCTCTGGAGTTCATTTGCAGTGGCTAGAAGCTTTGGCACCTCCCATTTTCTCTCTCTCTCCTCCTCCCTCTTTCTCTGTCAAATAAATAAATAAAAATAAATAAAATATTTCTTTTAAAAATTAAAAAAAAAGAAATAGCAAGAGAAACACAAGAAAAGGACCCTGATTCGATTCCCCAGTACCCACGTAAGCCAGGTGCACAAGGGGATGCACGCTTCTGGAGTTCATTTGCAGTGGCTGGAAGCCCTGGCACCCCCCCCCCAATTCATTTTCTCTCTCTCTACCACCCTCTTTCTCTGTCAAATAAAAAAAAATAAATAAATAAAATATTTCTTTAAAAAATTTAAAAAAAGAAGTAGCAAGAGAAACACAAGAAAAAATGAGACTTCAAAGGACAGAAAACGGCTGGGAGATGGCTCAGTGGAAAGTGGTTCATGAGGACTGGAGTTCAGATGCCCAGTGCCCATACCAATTCTGGCTGAGCATAGCAGCCCTTGGGGAATTCCAGCACTTGGAAGGCAGAGGCAATACGTGCCCAGGGCAGGTCTAACTAGATTACCTGAACTGGTGAGCTGGAGGTTAAAGGGAGGTAGCCTGCCTCAGTAAAATAAAGTGGAGAGCAATAGAGAAAGACATATGACATTCATATTTGGCCTCCACACACACATACATGCATGGGCAACCACACACATGTGTGACCACAGATATGAATCTACATACATACATGCAAAAAAAATTAAGCAAAAAGCATGGGGTCTGGAAAGCTGACTCAGTAGTTAAAGGCACTGAAAGCCTGCTGGCCTGGGTTCAATTCCTCAGCACTCATGTAAAGCCAGATGCAAAGTGGTGCACGGATCTGTGATCCCAATGTACCTACTAGAGTGGAAGTGGAGCCAGGAGAATCCGAAGCTCATGGGCCAGCTACATTGATGCTTGTTGTTTAACTACAGCTGCAAGAGACTCTCTCTCCAAGAAGGCAGAGCACACATACCTCAAACTGTCCTCTGACCCCAAACTCATACTGTGCATGCATGGCCCCATATACAAATAAAAAATTTAATAAAAGTGTTTAAATCCACAGAAAATGTATCAGGTTAAATTCCACACATTTTCCCCCGTTGAAAACAAAATTGTGGTGATTAATGGTACATTGGAAGTGATTGTGATAAATGGCCAAATAAAAGGTAGGGTCTCACTCTAACCCCGGCTGACCTGTCACTCAAGCTGTAGCCCCAGTCTGGCAACAAACTCTCAGTAATCCTCTTTCCTCTACCTTCTGAGTGCTGGGATTATAGGTGTGTACCACTACGCCCAGCCCAAATGAAAGATTTTATTTATAACATTGCAAAAAACAACTGAATCATGGAAACCACTGACTAAGGTTTTTATTATTATTTTTTAATTTGTTTGTAAGGAGAGACAGAGAGGAAGGAAGGAAGGAAGGAAGGAAGGAAGGAAGGAAGGAAGGAAGAAGGGAGGGAGTGAGGAAGGAAAGAAGAGAGGAAGACAGGAAGGAAGGGAGGGTGGCAGGCTACACCTGGGCCTGCAGCCACCGCAAACAAACCCCAGGTGCATGTGCCACTTTGTGCATCTGGATTTACTTGAGTACTGGGGAATCAAACCCAGGTGGTTAGGCGTTCCAGACAAGTGTCTTAACCCATGCACCATCTCTCTAGCTCACTCCCACTTTTTTTTTTTTTTTAAACTAAGTATGTGTTTAACTTCATTCTTACCCTTTGCTGCCTGGACAATGTAGTACATTAGTGTTGGTTTCCCGACAAGTTTCCACAGAAAACCACCCCAGGCCCTTCTTCTGTATTGGGCATGGTTGTACTAAAATTTTCAACTTGGTCTTGAAGGGATAATGAACCCATTAGGGTATGAGGGCAAGTGCCTCCGCCAGGGGCTGTCTTAGAGCAGCCACCCCTGGGGGTTATTTGAAGCACTTCATGATCCAGGGGTTCCCTCACCCTGGGGTCACTTTCTGTAGTTGGGATATTTGAATTATTTTTTCCCACAGACAAAAGGGATTTCCCTTCTTTATTTAGTTCTTCTTTTGGAACACACCAGTCAACACTTTCCATAGGAAGCATGCCATTATAAACAGAGACAAAGAAGATGACTCTTTACCTCTTGCTTCCAATATTCATGATCAGCCTCCTAGATGACCTCAAGCTGAATTAAATGTAAAAATTTTAAAATGTACAGTACTTTCCATTTGAATGGTCCTTTTTTTTTTTTTTTTTTTTTTTTTTTGGTTTTGCAAAGTAGGGTCTCACTGGTCCAGGCTGACCTGGAATTAACTATGTAGTCTCAGGGTGGCCTTGAACTCTCGGTGATCCTCCTACCTCTGCCTCCCGAGTGTTGGGATTAAAGGCGTGCGCCACCACACCCGGCCTGAATGGTCCCTTTGTAAGCTGAACTCCAAACCTAACCTGAGATCAGTACACAGTTGCTAGGTGATAAGGAATTTTAAACTTTAAAGCTATTATATAATGAACCTAGCATGTGTCTGGAGTTCGTTTGCAGTGGCTGGAGGCTCAGCTGTGCCCATCTCACTACCTCTCTCTCTCTCTCTAATAAAATTTTAGAAAGTCTTTTGAAAAAGTTTTTTTTAATTAAGTTTATTCGTAGACAATCTGACAAGTTCTCATAAGTGCTTCCTGAGACATAAGGAAATACAAGATTATTATTCTTTGTTTGTTTGTTGTTTTTTTGTTTTTCGAGGTAGGGTCTCACTCTAGTCCAGACTGACCTGGAATTCACTCTGTAGTCTCAGGGTGGCCTCAAACTCATGGCGATCCTCCTACCTGTGCCTCCCGAGTTCTGGGATTAAAAGCGTGTGCCACCAGGCCCGGTTTAAGATTATTATTCTTGATCCCTTATAGTTCAAGACTTTCCACTCAATAAAATAGCTGAGGATCTAGCACTGAGAAAATATATTTCAGTACAAACAGCTTGTGAAACTTAATTCTTTTTGCATCATCAGAGGGTATTACTTAGAACAACCAACTGGCCCGCTCAGTATGCAGTTCAGTTCAGACGGGAAAGCACTTCTCTGTACTGTCTTCAGTCCCATGCGGGCAGATGTCTACCAGGCAGTGCTCTCCCCGTCTTGCACTAATTTACTCTTCCTCTGAGCAACAAGAGGTAAGGAGCCCCTGTGTACCAAAGGGACTAGAGTCGCGTGATGGGGTTTCCTCTCAATAGCTTTACTTTGGTGTTTGGAACTCTTAATTCAACATTCTAGAGGAAGTTGCTCGGAACCTCCTGTGCCCAAGGGACGGAAAAGGGAAGAGTTCTATTTATTCTTTGTGATTTGATGCACAGGTGAAAAACAACACACAATGACAGAAGGTGGTCATTAGTAAACCACATCCTAGTCTTTCAGTGCTTTTGGAAGCAGACAGCATCTTCAGCTTTCTAGTTCTTTTAGCTGTAACACTGCAGTGTCAGTGATGTGTTCTGTCTGTGATCAGTTAAAAGACTGTCAAATTCCATTTTTCTTAGTTCATCCACTTTCCACTGTCTCTTGGTCCCAAGTGTATCTCAATGATTCCCCCTTGGTATTGTCAGCTAGTGCTCCTTGGGGTGCTCTCCATTGCCCCGTGTTTGGTGGCATACCTGTGTGTGGCTCCATTGAGCTTGGGATAAATTGCTTGCTGATCTATGACAGACCAATGAGCTGATGTGACAAAAATTCCTTGTTGACACAGTTTCTTAAGCTTTCAGGGATGCTGCCTGAGATTGTCCGGCGGATCTCGGTAGCAGCTGCCTCTCTCATCTCTAGTGATGCTTGTTCACCATACCAGACGGCATAGGGCGCGCAGGTGAGTTTTGGTGCATCCTTCAACGGACCTTAAGCAAAGCTAAAGGGCTCCGATTCGTGCCCATCAATGGCTGCCCCTTGAATCCTGTCCTCCTTGAGGACCTGGGCTAAGGCTTTCTCACCCACCAGACCCCGGCAGGCTGCATTCACAAGGAAGGCCCCTTGTCTCATCTGCTTAGTAGTAAAGTCACGGGTGAGGTGGTGGTTATGGTCATTGAGATTGCAGTGCAAGGAGACACAGACACTCTTATACAGCAAGTCCTGCAGGGTGTGGACCCTCTGTACACCCAGAGACAACTCTATCCCATCCTGCAAGTAGGGGGTCATAAAATATGACACTAAATCCAAAGGCCTTGGCTAGGCTGGAACAGCAACTGCTTGCCGGATCTACTTCCGGGATCTGTTCCACGCTCTGTACCCGTGTGCCTGCCCGCAGTGCCTGGTACAGCCACGTGTTGTGCCCGAACAGATGGAGGATGAGGCGGATGGTGGGAGCCTCAGTTTTCTCCCACCGCGGCAGATGGGATGTTGCACACGGCAATCCTACGCTCGCCAGCAGCCTTGATGTCCACGTTGTCGTAGCCACTGCCAATCCGCAGGATGAGTCGCTGTGAAATTCTCCAGGTCTTCCCCAGTGAGGGTGATAGTGTGGTACATCATGGCAAACACAGCCTTGTTTAATGACTTTCACGGATTTCCTGAGTGGACTGTGTGTCACAGAAAGCCTCATGGCCAGATCCTTCAGGATGGGCATCTCCACAATGCAGTCTCTGCTGTCCTGCATTGCCAGCTGGGGGCGAGGGTGAGGGGGTGTGGGGTGGATCTAGGGCGGATACGCGCCAATCACAAATATGAGATGGAGGCTCCTAACTCAACAAGCAAAGGACTGAAGATTTCACACCAGCTCAGCTTCCTCCCCCAGAGGAGGATCTCTGGAATTTGAGTCCGGAGACAGAGAGAAATCAGCAAGGTGGTAACTGTCGTCCAATGTCCTCTTCACAAATTCTGTCCAATCCGACACTTGACTTTCTGCTTATCCACAAGGGCTATTTTTTTTTTTTTAATTATTTATTTATTTGAGAGAGGGGGGGCAGATAGGGAGCATGAGCGTACCAGGGCCAACTCCAAACACATGCACCACCTTGTGCATCCGGCTTATGTGGGCAGTGGGAATTGAACCTGGGTCCTTAGGCTTCGAGGGCAAGTCCTTTAAGTCCTAAGCCATCTCTCCAGCCCACAAGGGCCATTCGTTACAAAACTTTGTAACTCTCTGATTCAAAAGGCAAAGGCGGTCCTCTATGAACTTAGGGGCACTGCAGGCGTCTGCGTGCATTACACCACTATGAACCCAATATAAATGTGTCTTCAACCTCTATACTTCACGCAATGGGCTGTCTGTCTCCTTAAGGGGATACAGCCTCATCACTTCACAACCATTCATGTGAACCCCTCCTCTGGGGTTTCCAGCGTGTACCCACCCAGGAGGCAGGAGAGGCTGTATGGGGACCCTTCTCCATGGCTGCAGGGCTCCCAGCTCTGCCTCTCCAGGCTTAGGCTTCTAGGCAAATGCCTTAAACGCTAAGCCATTTCCCCAGCCCTTCTGTAATTCACTACATGGTGAATTCTATGTCAGCATGGGCTAGAGTAAGACCTTACCTCAAAAAGCCAAAATGAATAAATAAATAAGATACAAGACAGTAACGGAGAGAATGAGGGGATATGATGGAGAGTGGAGTTGTGAAGGGGAAAGTGGGGGAGGGAATTATCATGGTTTATTGTCTATAAGTATACAACTAAGCATAAAAGTTGTCAATAAAAAATTATACATAGGGCTGGAGAGATGGCTTAGCGGTTAAGGCGCCTGCCTCCTAAGCCTAAGAACGCCAGTTCCAACCTCCAGGTCCCACGTTTAGCCAGATGCAAAGTGATGCAAGGGCGCAATGCTGCACTTGACCCCAAGGGGGCGCATGCATCTGGATCTCATTCACACCACTGAGATGCTGCTGGCACGCCCATCTCTATCTGTCTCCCTCTCCTTATCTCTCTGTGTCGCTCTGTGTCTCTCTCCAAAATAAAAATAAATAAGTTTTTTTAAAAAAAATTATACATAAAAAATGTCAGGGTCTTTAGAGATAGCTTAGCAGTTAAGGCACTTGCCTCTGAAGTTTAAGGACCCAAGTTTGATTCCCCAATATGCATGTAAAACAGATGCACAAGATGGCACGTGCATGTGGAGTTTGTTTGCAGTGGCTAGAGGCTCTGGTACACCCATTATATCTGCCTCTCACCTATAGTTACATAAATAAAAATATCAAAAAGAAAAACATATGTTGATGGGTTCAGAGCAGTGCAGATCTTGGGGGGATAAAGGTAACTACTGTGGGATTATGACTGTATCAGTCATGAATAATGATTTTGGAGGTGAAATTCACATTGCATAAAACTAACCATTAATCATTTTAGAGTGTATAGATATGTGGCATTTAATATATTAATAATATGCAGCCATCATTCCATCTAGTTCCAAGACACTTTCATCACCCCAAAAGGAAGCTGATACCCACTAAACAGTCACTCCCTCGTCCCACTGGCCCTTTGTGGGTTTACCTCTCCTGGAAGTCATATGTGTATGGAATCATTCACTACATGAGCTTTTGAGTCTGGCTTCTTTCACTTTACATAATGCTGTCAAGCATTTTTAAGCACCTACTAAATATACCAGACATGCTTTCCATCTGAGAAGGATGTAAAACAGGATTGACCTGAGGGTTTGATAGGCCTGATCTCAAAGCCAGAGTCCAGGGCCCTTTGGGGATATGAAAGCCATGAGAGCTCCTCTTCCCATGTTAGCCCCATGGTCAACAAACCACTGTCTTTAAGAAAGCTGCCATGGAACACAGGGCAGTCCCACAAAATGTCACCATGTCATCCTGGAACTAACGAGCTCCCGTCCTTTGGGTGACAGGACAGACCACGCCTCTCCTTAGGAGAAGGTTCCTGGGATCTCCGCACTCACGCCTTCACCCCAAAAGCTTCCACACACAATTAGCAGATTCCTCTTGGGTTCTCACCAGTGCGAATGAACTGCAGATACATGTTCTACCATGTGCATCAGGCTTACTTGGGTTCTGGGAAGTGGAATCTAGGTTTAGGCTTCCCAGGCAACCACCTCATCACCTAAGTCACTCCCCAGTCCCTGATTCACACATTTAATCCCAGCACTCAGATAGCTGGGGTAGGAGGATTTACATGCTTCCAGGATAACCTTGGCTACAGAGAGGTACTGAAGAGAGAGTGATTGAAAATTAAACAACAACAACAATAACAAAAACACAAAAGAGAAATAATTTGACCTTGTGTTTTTCCACTCAAGACAAAAGTGCTCATAAATCTGTAGGGAAGGCATGGTCAAGACAGAATATAGTCGAGTAGGTGGTGAAAATCTGTATTATTTCAATCAAGTCTCTTCCCTGTCATGTGTTGTCTCTTGGGTGGCATCAGCTGTGGTCATGGTCAACAATCCCAGGAACCCAGCCCCTATAAAGCACAGAATCCCTTCTGTCAACCAGTTCATTTCCCTCTGCATCCCTCAGGCAGCCAGACCTGGAGTTTAGGTCGCAGACGTGGGTGAAGTGGAAGGGGCTGCATGAGTCAGGAGCCCTGGCCATGAGAACTCAGGGAGGGTAGGACCTTCCTGCAGGGATGACAAGGACATTTGCTGCAAGGGAAACCAGTCCTGGGAAGAGAAACGGAGAAAAGAGACATCCTCCTCAAAGACAGGGGAATACTGGATCTCCCAGGACTCCTGAAACTCTCGAAGGAGACAAGGTGCAGGTTCAGATTAGTGGACTGAGGGGCTTGGGAAGGGGGAACAGGACTGGCAAATCACTAGATATTGGCCTGGGTGGAGGAAAGCTTCAGGCTTCTGGAAGTGCCCTCTCTAATCCCAAAGATGGCAGGGAGAACTTGGGATGAAGGTCTCATCCTTTGTCAGTGGCTTTGCTAACTGAGTGATCTTCCCAGTCTGGACTTTTGGGAGTGTTTGGTGGATCCAGGCTTTCAGGGATATGAAAAGTCACCAAGAATTCTGAGACTTGGAGAAAGACCAAACTGGGAGGGGTGGGGGATTATACTCCATTTCATTCCGCTGGTGGAGTTTGCTCTTATCAACTTCCAGTTATGTATCAGGGACCACTCACTGATCACCTCTCCCTGCAGGTCACACCATGTGTAATGAGGAGGTCAGGTGCTCCAGGCAGAAACAAAAGATCCAAGTGGCTCCCTTTATCACCACAAAGAAAATGGCAACCTTGCAAAGAAGATGAAGGGGAGTTCATACCCCGCCCACCCCAGGGCAAGGTAAGGAAAAGCCTCCGCCCACCACAGCTGCCCATCACAGTACAGGAGGTTGGTGTGGAGAGCAGAGCTCAAGGCCAGAGCCTCTGTGGGTAACTCAATGCTCAAGGGAGGAAACTGAAGGTAAGAAAGGAGGACATCCTGGAATGACCCGGGTTCCCACAGCCTCAGCCCATAGTAATGCTGCAAGGTGATGATGCCTAGGTGCTGGTCTTGGAAACCAATTCCTAAATGCCCACTTCCGGTGCTCTCTCCTGTACAGGCTCTGTACACAGAAAACCACGCCACAGGGACAGAAGGTCCCAGCCAAGATCACCCTCTAGGACCACCTCCCTGGGATGCAGCAAGCACATCCCTGAGGCCTGGCCAAACCCACATGTCCAAGGAGCAGAACTTTTCACACCTCTGTTAAGGGATCTCTGTTAAGTGAAGATAACCAGACGTTGGTGGCATTTTATGGGAGAAACGATGGACATAGATTTGGATCACTCAGTTGGACATTTCCATCATTGGATGTTTCATGTAGTATTGAAAACATGAAATTTTTATGATGAAATATCTATTAATATTTATGTTTAGACACATGTCCCCTCAGTTTTTGAGACAGGTGGCTGAGGATGACCTTAACCTACTGCCTCCCCTTCAGGAGTGTTTGTGTCCACGTGTGTGCCTGTGCTGGGGATGGAACACTAGAAAAGTACCCCACCAACTGAGCTTCTGCAGCCCCACAGGGGCTTTTCACTGCACTGCAGCCAGCTGTTCTTGGTGGTTGGGGTGATGCGTTCCTGTATTGCCCTTTCTGTTAGAATTTGGACATCTACCTGATTTAAGCCTCTCAATCAGATGAGCAAAATCCATTTTGTATGTTTCAAAACAATTATCAATATTTTTTATAAAATTTAATTTACTTGCGTGTAACAAATGTGTTGTTAGTTCATATTTCAATAAAATTTTTGAAATGTATCTACCCGGTGTGTCTAGAATTTTAACCAGTGGATGGGCATTTTTATCATGGTACTTTGCAATCATTACCCCCCCCACACACACACACAGGGCCATGATGTGGGTCTATCCTCTTTGAAACTGTTTTTTGACAGTTACATTACATACTTTAAAGGAAACGTCTTTTTATATGACATGGATACTTATTTAAACATAAAGGGAAAATCGTTTGCAAAGGGAATTGAGGCCCTAGCGGTTAAGACATTTGCCTGGGAAGTCTGATGAACCCAGTTCGATTCCCCAGTACCCATGTAAAGCCAGATGCACAAGGTGGCACATTTGTCTAGAGGCCCTGGAATACAGTGGGCAACAGAATTCCCGAGGTGAGGCCTCTCGGCGTCTCCGTGTCTCACCACTGGGTTAATGAGCTAGTTGTAGCTAGCTGACACTCCAGGACCCTAGGGCCAGCTAGCTGCGGGCGCTCGGCTGGTGGAACTATCCCAGAGACCCCTGCGCCCCCGCTGTACGGCGGGCTCTTTCCAAGATGGCGGCGCCCACAGGCGATCAACTAACGGCGCCGCCATGGTCGTCGCGGGACCCTCGGATGCCCCGCTCCGGGTGGCCGCCATGTCGGCTCCGGATTGCGATCAGATCCTGACAAAGCCAGAGGCGGTGGGCCGGAGGAGGAGTGCTGAACCTGCCGAAGAGACCAGGCGTCCACCAGAGATGGCTGTGTCGAAACCCGGGGGATGCGACGCGGTGAGGGCGGCGATGAGACTGGGGTCTGCTGACGGTCATTGTTTGGGGTCTGGGAAGACAAGATTTGGGGATTGGGGGAGTCGATGTTGAAGGGTCGTTGCGCGAGGTCATTGTTCTGAGCGATCTGGGTCGGTGATGTATATCAGGGACCTATGGGGTGCTATAGTTGTAGAAAAGAGGGTTTGGGGGGATTTGCGGAGATAGTGATGCTGGGAGCGCAGCGGCGTCCGTAGCAGGGGTTGGGTTTGGAAAACGAGCAGGATGCGACAGGAAGCTTAGGATTTACAATGTCTGCGGGAGCCAGCGGTTCCCGGGACCTGTGCTGATTAGAGACTGGGCTGTCGAAAAGGGGGGCAGCATTGTTGAGATTGTGGGAGTGCCGGTAATTGGGAGTGTCTGTGAGGATCAGAGGCTAGGGCCTTGGGGTCAGCGATGGTGATGTTTATGCAAGTCTGAATCTGAGAGCCAGTGACTCATGTGCTATGATGTGGGTGAGCTGGAGGCCAGCGCAGGGATGGTGGTTGATGGAATGCGAGTCTATGTTGAGACGTCTTGCACGTAGTAGGTGATTTGTCTGTCATCTGCGGGTGGGGCGGAGGGTGGAATAAAAGGTAGTTTCTAGTGAATCCTAACTGCTTTTAGGGATGAGGTGATTGGTAGGAGTTAATGATTAAAGGTCCTCTGATTCTGTGACTAGGATCTAGGCATTTGCAAAACTGATAGTGATTGAAGGTTCTTTGCAGTCAGCGATGGGAGGTGAGTGATTATTATTCTGTGTAGAATGGTGATTTGGAGCTCCCATAAGTAGTCAAGAAGTTTGTGAAGGTTAGGGACA
Source organism: Orientallactaga sibirica (assembly GCA_036365145.1). Classification (NCBI taxonomy): domain Eukaryota; kingdom Metazoa; phylum Chordata; class Mammalia; order Rodentia; family Dipodidae; genus Orientallactaga; species Orientallactaga sibirica. Next base: position 11,407 of record JAEOAD010000001.1, read on the forward strand.
GATTTGGGTGTCCATTCATAAAAGCGGGCAGGAACTGACAGACTGTAAGATGAACACTTATTTTATACCAGGGTGTTTTAAGTAGCAGCACACAGAGCTTGCCTATCCTTCACTGTCTCTACATTCTAGAAACAGGAAAGAGACAAAAACATGATGCCCATAAACAAATAACTCCAGGCACTAGTGAGTGCTATGGAATGTGGCAGATAGTGTGTGATTTTTGCCATGTTCTGAGAAATCTTTCTGAGGAAATGCTGGTTGAGTTGAGCATGATGACAACAGCTAGCCTCACAACCATCTGAAGTGTGTCCAAGGGCGAAAGAATTACCAGAGCTTTGAGGTGAGTTCAATATGTTTAACATGCAGAAAGAAGAGTAATATGGGTAGAGCATATGCAGAGAGAGATGTGAAATAAGAATGTATCAGATCATGTAAAATCACATTAGCTATGGTGAAGATTTAGATTGTATTGTAAATGCAGCAAGTGAGAAATGATTGAGTGTAAGCAGGAAAGTGGTCTGAGTTGGAAGATACTTCAAAAAGAACACTAGTCTTTAAACAGTTAAGTGTTACTCCACAAGTATGAGGACCCACAAGTGTGGGTCCCCAGCACCCACATAAAAGCTAGGCACTGCTGTGCACCTGTAATCCCAGTGCTGGGAGGCAGAGAGGCAGAAACCGTTGAGGAAGACACCCAGTATTGACCTCTGCACATACACATGTGCATGAACACCCTCACAAACATGTGTCACACATATATACACATACACCACACACACACACACAAGATCACCATGGCTATTCTGTGAAAGATGAACTGCAGAGCAGCAAGAGTAGATACAGGAGGGCTGGAGAGATGGCTTAGTGGTTAAGGCACCTGCCTGCTAAGCCTAAGAACACCCATTCAATTCTCCAGGTCCCACGTTTAACCAGATGCAAAGTGATGCAAGGGCGCAATGCCGCACTTGCCCACAAGGGGGCGCACACATCTGGAGTTTGTTCACAGCGGCTGAGAGGCTGCTGGCACACCCATTCTGTCTCTGTCTCTGTCTCTCTCTCTCTCTGACTCTCTCCAAAAAAAAAGTATATACAGGAATGTCACAAGTTTATTGTAATAATCAACAGTAATAGGTGATAATAATTTAAGTTTGCACAGGAAAAAAATGAAAAGAAATCACATTCAAAACACATCTGGACATGAGCTAGTAAGACTTCTTGGTAAATTGATTGAGAACAGGAAGGAAGGGAAGAATTGCATCTATCTAGACTTTTGGTTTTAAGAACTGGCTAGATGGTGATTCCATTTTCTGAAAAAAGGTAGTATTGGAAGAGACTAGACTTAATGGATGGCAATAGGAGCTAGGGTGGATGGCCTAGATTCTGTTTTAATTATGTCAAGATGCCCATTACACATCCAAGTAGAGATGTCGAGTAGCCATTTTATATACAAATCTGGAACTTGGGCGAGATCTGGCTAGGAAATTATATTTAAAAGGCAGCAGTGTAAAGATGGTAGCCAAACATTGAGATTCGTGGTTATGAGCACTTGCCACTAAAGCATGAGAGCCTTTTATCCACAGACCACCAAGTTAGTCTGCTCAGAACCCTCATCAAAAGCTGGGCATGGCTCCGTAGTTCTATAACCCAAGTCAAGAGGACAGAGACTGAAGAATCACTGGGGCTCACTGATGGGCAGTTGCTCTGGGTTGAGGGAGAGAACCCCAATAAGAGAAGGGCACCTGGTGTCCTCTGCTGACCTCTGCATGCATGTGCATGGGGTGTGCATAGCTGCACACACATGGGCATACAGCACACACATACATACAAAAAGAAGTCAAATAAATTTGAAGTGAGTCCAAGTAGCACAGTTGTTTCATTTTTCTCTTGCAGTGTTCAGCTGCAAGATTAAAAGCTGGGGGCTGGGGAGATAGCCTTTAATCCCAGCACTCGGGAGGCAGAGGTAGGAGGATCACCATGAGTTGGAGGCCACCCTGAGAATAAATAGTCAATTCCAGGTCAGCCTGGGCTAAAGTAAGACCCTACCTTGAAAAAAAAAAAAAAAAAAAAAAAAAAAAAAAAATGTGTGTACCTGTTATCACAGAGGTGAGGAGGTGGATGTAAGAGGATCCCTGGGTCATGTTGGACAGCTAGTGTAGTCTAATTTGTGAGTTTCAGGTTTGGTGAGAGACCCCGACTCCAAAAACACAGTAGAGAGCAACTGAGGAGGACTCTCGACATCATCTACCTTTGGCCTCCATACACAGGCACATACATGTGTACAAGCACCCCCCATACACATGCACCATGCCCATATGAATATGTATACACATATCCACACACACCTTGTACACACACATGCACATCATCACAAGTTGATGCTAAGAGAAGGGTTGGATTTAACCAAGGGTGAGGGTTTGATAGGTTAGTACATGAAGAAGGACAAGGAAATTAAAGCCTAATTTTCATTCTGTATTTTCAGGGTGGCCTCAAACTCAAGGCGATTCTCCTACCTCTTCCTCCCAAGTGCTGGGATTAAAGGCATGTGCCACCATGCCTTGCTAAAGCCTAATTTTCAATGATGTGTGTGTAGGGTGCCTATTCATGGAGTAAGTGTATATGCAGGTGGGCAGTTGTGAAAAGGTGCTTAGGATCAGTGAATCATGGCTGAGGAAGTCTAGAGAACTGCTAAAGTGGAAGCACTGCTAAAGAGAAAGTGAGCTGACAGGGTAGGAAATGATGGTCAGAGGCTAGTATATTTTAAATGGAGATTTTGGAGGTGATGTAGTGACGGTAAGTTATAAAGGTGGGAAGGAGGATCAAGGGCTGAAGAAATGGCTCCATCTGTAAAGTGTTTGCTGTGCAAGCATGAGGACCTAAGTTCAGATCCCCAGCACCCATGTAAAGCCAGGCATGGTAGCATGCACCTTTAATCCCAGCACTTGGAAGGTGAAGATAATTGGATCCCTGGGGCTAGCTACCTAGGTAGTCTAGCCCAATTGACGAGCTACAGATTTAGTGAGAGATACGTATTTCAACATAGCACAATGGATAAAACTCAAACTAGAGAATCTAAGTTCAGTCCCCAGACCTCACACCAAAAGCCAGGAGCTGAGGTGGGCTTCTGTAATCCCAGCATGCTGACAGGGATACTGACAAGGAGAGGGGAGGTGGAGACAGGAGAATTTACTGGTCTAGCTCAGGCTGATCTGGAACTCTGTAATCCCAGGTTGGCCTCAGACTCACAGTGATCTTCCTACCTCTGCCTCCTGAGTGCTGGGATTAAAGGTGTGTGCTTCCAAGCCTGGCAAAAAAAATTTTTTTAATTAAAAATAATTCACTTCAGGGGGATTATGCATGTCACTGGAAGATTTTTGGATGTTTGTACCAGGTTTCATCTGGACTTCATTCCATGTTGATTAACGGATTTTGTCTTGTATACTTTTACTGCAGTGAACCATACTTATGAATACAGCTATGTGCTGGGATGCTGGAAATCCTCCCATCGAATCACTGAATCATGGAAGGTTAATGGATTAAAAGCTGGTGACACTAAACAAATTTGGGGTTTTTTAAAATTTCTTTTTTATACTTAATATATTTATTTATTTGAGAGAAAGAGGTAGAAAGCGAGTGAGAGAGAATGGGCGTGCAAGGGCCTCTAGCCGCTGTGAATGAACTCTAGATGTATTTGCCTCCTTGTGCACCTGGTTTACGTGGGTCTTGGGGCATTGAACCAGGGTCCTTTGGCTTTGTAGGCAACCACTTTAACCACTAAGCCATTTCTCCAGCCTGGGATTTTTTTTTTTTTTTAAGGCAGGGTTTCACTCTAATTCAGGCAACCTGAAACTTGCTGTGGCCTAAGCTGGCCTTGAATGTGTGGTCCTCCTCTTCCCTCAGCCATCAGAGTGCTGAACAGAAAGGATTTGTTGATAAGGATTGGGAGAAAGCTTGGGAATTTAAAGGAGGATTAAGAAATAGTTGAGGAGCCTGGGAAGATGGCTAAGTGGTTAAGAACACTTGCTGCATAAGCACAAGGGACTGAAAGAGCCTGAGAATGCCTGAGTTGTTTCTCCACCACCCACATAAACAGTTAGGCAATGGGTCTTGCAAAAGCAGCAAGCTACAGAATCTGTGAGAGACTCTGTCTCAAGAAAACTCATGAGGGCTGGAGAGATAGCTTAGCAATTAAGGTGCTTGCCTATGAAGCCTAAGGAACCAGGTTCAATTTCCCAGAACCTATGTAAGCCAGATGCACATGGTTGTGCATGCATCTGGAGTTCATTTGCAGTAGCTAGAGGCCCTGGTGCACCCATTCTTTCTCTCTCTCTCCAACTCCTCTCTTTCTTTTGAAAAATAAATAAATAAAAATTAAAAATAAAAATACATGGTTAAATATGGAGGGGACAGGAGACACCCAATGATCTCTTCTGTTCTACACACACACACAAACACACACACACACATGCATACACCACACATACCACACATACTATGCACATACACACACAAATAAAAAGAAAGAAATGAGCTGGAGAGATGGCTTAGCAGTTAAAGTGCTTGCCTGCGAATCCTAAGAATGCATGTTCGAATCTCCAGAACCCATGTAGCCAGACACACAGTGACATAAGTGTGCAATGTCGCACAAGCACACAAGGGGGCACACACATCTGGAGTTTGTTTACAGTGGCTGAACGACCCTGGTGCACCCATATTTTTCTCTCAGTGTGTCTCTCTCTCTCAAAAATAAAAATAAAAAAAGAGGGAAAGAAGGAAGGAAGGAAGGAAGGAAGGAAGGAAGGAAGGAAGGAAGGAAGGAAGGAAGGAAGGAAGGAAGGAAGGAAGGAAAGAAGGAAAGAAGGAAAGAAGGAAAGAAGGAAAGAAGGAAAGAAGGAAAGAAGGAAAGAAGGAAGGAAGGAAAAGAGTTGAAGTAACCATTTACCTTATCTTTAGATCCTAAGATGCATAAGTCAAGGGAAAAAAAATTCTGGTTTTGTTTTTTGAGTTAGGATCTTGCTCTAGCCCAGACTGGCCTGGAATTTGCTATGTAGTCTCAGGTTGGCCTCAAACTCATAGCGATCCTCCTACCTCAGCTTCCTAAGTGCTGAGATTAAAGGTGTGCGTGAAAAAATTTTAAAGGTAACCTTCATTTGAGACCACTGTAAGGAAGCAGGATCCTCAGAAGGCAGGTCCATTTTATTTAAAACAAAGGTGAGGGAATGGAATGGCTAAAGAGGTGGAGAATAACCACTGTTAGCAACTTGGTACTAGCGATTGGGGATTGATCAGATAAGGGATTTGGGAGATAGAGATCTTTATGCTCTGGGAGCTTTGTGGCTGAGGAAGTATGGGGGCAAGTGATTTGGGTGATCTGCTGCTGGTGGTGATGGGCAGGCTCACTGAGTCATGGTGAAGTTTGAGGTTCAATGATCAAGGAGGGCTGTACTGACTCAGTGATTGGGATGCCAGTGACAATGATGGGGGATATTAGGGACTGGAGGTCTGTGGGTTAGAGTAGTGACATACCCAACTCACGGATCAATGGTCTGTGAGCATGAAGGTCTCTCTCTAAATGTTAAACAAACATCTTTGAATGTATATTTTTTAGTTTATGAATTCTATAAAGCTATACCATCCTCTAATCATCTACTTCAAAAAGAGAACATCAGGGGCTGGAGAAATGGCTCAGCAGTTAAAGGCACTTGCCTGCAAAGCCAACAGCCTGTGTTCGATACCCCAGTACCCACATAAAGTCAGATGTACAAAGTGTTGCATTTATCTGGAGTTTGTTTGCCATGGCAAGAGGCCCCTGGCATGTCCATTCTCCTCCCCCACCCTTTGCAAATTAACAAAAGTAAAAGACCTTTAACTTTTAACATGCTTTAATTTCTCCCCTGCTGACCCCTCCCAGTTTTATTTCTGCTTGCTTTTCCTACATCATATCTCTTGATTTTTTTTTTTTTTTGAGATAGGGTCTCACTCTAGTCCAGGCTTAACTGGAATTCACCATGTAGTCTCAGGGTGGCCTTGAACTCATGGCGATCCTCCTACCTCTGCCCCCCAAGTGCTATGATTAAAAGTGTGTGCCCGGCTCATACTTCTTGATTTTTAAGGACATTTTCATTATACAAAGACCTTATCAAGTTACTTATATTTAAATAAACATCTTACTGGTTTTATTTTGCTTTTTTTTTTTTTTTTTTTTTTTTTTTTTGAGGTAGGGTCTCACTGTAATCCAGGCTGACCTGGAACTCACTTTGTAGTCCCAGGCGGTCCTCAAACTCAGTGATTGTCCTTCCTCTGTTTCCTGAGTGCTGCAATTAAAAGCATGCACCGCCACGCCTGGCTGGTTTTATTATTCATAGCTTTCTCTTACAGACTTTGTCTTTCCCAACCTTGCAATTTTTTATTCTAATCCAATTTTTCTTCATTTAAAGATCCTTCCTTTTCCCTTCCTGCTTCTCTCTCCTTTCCTCCTTTTTTATTTCTAAAGTATGGCAATCATGTAATTTTTGCATCCTTACATTCTTAAATGTCTTACTTTTGGTTCTAAATATAAATGATAGTTTGATTAGTTATGAAAATCAAGGGTCTCAATTCTTCTACCCCAGAGTTCCATATAGAACTAGAGATAATATTTCACAGCCTTTTTACAAAATGTTTTGTTTATTTGTTTATTTATTTAAGAAAGAGAGGGAAAAGATGGGTATGCCAGGACCGCTTGCCACTGCAAACCAACTCCAGATGCATGTGCCACTTTGTGTGTCTGGCTTTATGTGACTATTAGGGAGCTGAACTTGGGCCAGTAGGCTCTGCAAGTAAGTACATTTAACCATTTAGCCATCTCCATAGTCCTTCATAGTTTTTTTAGCATCCATTGTTGTAGAAGAAAAGATAAAGAATGATATTTTGCTTGTTAATTTATTTCAGATACTCATATGACTTTTATTCTCTTAAATAAGCAAATTCAAAATAGGGGCATTTATTAATATTGTTTTTATTTCTCAAAAATGTACAAAATTGGATAAGAGAATATGTGCCATATAGCACCATGGTCAGTAGTGTGTGGTCAAGGTAAAAACAAACCATGGTGGTGCATGCCTTTAATCCTAGCACTCGGGAAGCAGAAGTAGGAGGATCGCCAGGAGTTTGAGGCCACCCTGAGACTACATAGTGAATTCCAGGTCAGCCTGACCTAGAGTGAGACTCTACCTCGAAAAACCAAAAAAAAAAAAAAAAAAAAAAAAAAAAAAACTATTGTATTGTTCAAATCACTTGATGAATGTGGGGAATACCAATTTGAACAGGAATATGCTATTACAAGGATTCAAAGATGTGACTATGGCCTTTATCCAGAATGAAGAGGAGCAGTTGGAACTTGCCCCGAAGGACCTATGCCAGGATGTGATTCTGGAGAACTACAGCCACCTCGCCTCAGTGGGTAAGGACCACCCCCATCCTTCACAGTCTGTACAGTGGGATGGATGCCTTCTTCCCAGAGTCCTTGATAAGTTTGCCCTGGATTTTTGTGTGTGTGTGGGGGTCAGAATTGTTTAAAGCCCCTTTTAAAACTAGGTAAGATGCTTGTATCATTGCCTCTAAAGGGAAGGTCTACTTAGTAGAGGAACATGGACATTCATATTATGAAACTTCAGAAGCCACATATTCATGGGCCTCAAAAGGCCCTCAAGTGCAAACCCTGGGGCTTAATTTCTGGGATGGTGCTCTAATACTCTGTTTCTATCACTTCTTATGAACAGGGATTCCAGCTCCTAAGCCAGACATGACCTCTAAGTTGGAAAAAGAAGAACCATGTTTGAGGAAGGGGAAAAGACACATCCAAAGTCATCTGAGTAAAATAACAAGACCCAAGCAAGTAGCCAGTGGAAGTAAGTTCCTAGTTCATTGGTGGTAACTTTGGAATTCTTTAAAGAATAATTTATTCATAATTTCTTCTTCAGGTTGGGGATATATCTCAATAGTAGAGTGCTTGCCTAGACCCTAGGTTCAATCCCCAGTACAATAATAAAATTCTTCTTAATCATCTCTGATCATTTTTAAATTTATTTTTATTATATATGGACCTATTTAGTATGAAAACAACACATATTGGTAACACCCTTTCCCTTCTCCCTGCCCCTTTTCTGAAGAGGCCTTCCTCGTTGGGGATGCATGTCAACTTCATGGTTATTGTGGGTCATGCATTACGGGGGTCTGACCATTTTTTTTTAAACCAGGAAATGATGGTAGAAAAATACCAGAATCTCTCAGGGAAAGCAGAGTTCAAACCAAAGATTCCCTAACCTGTCTACATGAGAGGTTCTCCTTTGAGATTCACCGTAATAGTAGTAGGGTTACTTCTGGAAGCTTGGGTATACCACTTGTATCCTTAAGCCTAGATTAAGTGTTCTTCCATAAAGGAATGACCCCAAATCTGAGAGGATTACAAGAAGAAAAACTTATTTCTTGATCAATCTGTAGCCCTATTCTGCATGATCTTCCTTTAGGGACTTGTACAGAAAGAGTATTCCTTGTTTGGAAAATTATAATAAGCTATTTGCTTTATGCTAGTAACTTCTAAACTGATATCTCCAATTCCTTCAGAGAAATGAACAAAGAGACATTTTATTTATTTACTTGAGAGAGGGATAGAGAATAGGCATACCCTATCCTCCTGTCACTGCGAACAAACTCTGGGCCACCTGGCTTTGGAAGCAAGCACTTTTCACTGCCATCTCTCCAATCCTATATCCTCCTTGATAATTACAGTTTCCTTTCACCTTCCCTGTTCTTCTCAGGCTCTACGCTGATTTTAGGTCTATCCCATGAGTTGCTGTCCTCTCCTCACTTCCGATGTCTTTTTCCCTTCCTGTTCTCACAGACATCCTATAAATCAGGTTCATCTTATTTCATTCCTATATTGTTCCAGTTCCTAGGTAGATTTGTACAATCTTTTTTAAATTCATCTTACATGTCACTACTGAACATTAGATATTCAGTTATTGACTTATCACTAAAGTTTCCCAGTTAGCAATCTTTTTTAAAGTTTCCTCTGCCCCTGAATTGTTTAAGAGCTCATGAATGTCCTGAGACCAGAGGGAATCCTTCAGATAACAATGAGCAGAGCGGATCCCATGGATAGAGTTTCTGATCCATCCATTAGTGCCTTTTGGCTATCTGGCTTTCTCTTGTTGATACTTATTTTTATAACTAGGAAATAATCCTGAGTCATTTAGGCTACAATGACTGTCTTCCTGGTCCTTATATAGTAATTGGAGGCTCTTCGAGGATATGATATGACTTTCCCTCCATTGATTTTCTGGGCCTTGTGAGCCTCGTGTTTAGATTACTCTCGCTTTAGCTTAAAATTCATGTCCTGGTTGCTATCGCAAATTCAAGAAAAGGTTCTAGCCTTCATCGTGTGCTGTGCCACACCCAACTGTCCCCAGCATGGTTCTGTTACATACCATAGTGTAGTTCACATTCACTTTCTCACAGAGATCCTCCTACCTCCGCCTCCCAAGTGCTCGGATTAAAGGTGTGTGCCACCACACCTGGCCTAGCCTGAGTCTTTTTAATTCTTACTCCTGCAGCTTTTTTTTCTGCATTTCTATACAGATAGTTGAAAAGGCCACTCCTCAATAGCAGACTCAGCTACAAAATGTATAGGTTTTCATATGTAGTATTCATGCTTAGCTAACAAAAGTCTTTGAATTTTATTTTTAAATTCTTTTTTATTTTATTTTAATTTACTTTTTCTGTTTGTTTGTTGAGGTAGGGTCTCTAGGCATGCACCACCATGCTGGCTTTATTTATGTATTTGAGAGAGAGAAAGAGAAAGAGGTAGGCAGAAAGTGTGAATATGGGAACACTAGGTCATCCTATCCCTACAAACAAAATCCAGACAAATGCACCACTTTGTGCATCTGGTTTTACACAGCTATTAGGGATTCAAATCTGGGCTCTCAAGAAAGCACATTTAACTGCTAAGCCATCTCTCCAGCCCTAATTTTCAGGGTTTTTTGGCGGGGGGGGGTGTGTGTTTGAGATAGCTGTCTCATTCTAGCCCAGGATCACCTGGAACTCACTCTGTAGAACCAGGCTGGCCTCAAACTCACAGTGATCCTCCTTCCAAGTGCTCAGATTAAAGGCATGTACCACCACACCTGGCTTCTGATTGTTAAAGAGAAAGAATTGGACTATCCAAGACCTAGTGTTTATCACAGTCTAATAATTGTTTTCAGCCAGAAGTTAGATCATATAGTGCAAACATGGCTGCCTATACATACCTGTCAATGTGGGTGATGGTCGGAGAACATGGGTTAAAAAGATACCTCAAAATGTATAGTTGAGACAGTCATGGTGGTGCACGCCTTTAATCTTAATCCTAGCACTCAGAAGGTAGAGGTCAGAGGATCACCATGAGTTCAAGGCCACCCTGAGACTACATAGTGAATTCCAGGTCAGCCTGGATTAGAGTGAGAACCTACCTCGAAAAACCAAAAAAAAAAAAAAAAAAGTACTCCATAGCAAACTTGGAAAACAAATATGCACAATGTACACTGTAAATACAGACAGTGTAAAGTTTGTTTCCTAAACTAATTTAATTACTTGGAATTTCACCATTTTATAAAAGCATCAGGGGCCATAGAAGAACTCTAAGTTGGTTGTTGTGTTAGTGCCTGAATATGCTTCTTATATTGTTCATAACTGTAGCAGTGGATGCCCTTTCATGCTTCTTGCCTTTACCTATCAGTTCTTTGGTTCTCCTTGGTAAACTCATATTCTCTATTTTTGTTTCGTTTAGTTAGTCTTAGGTAATAGTGGAATTTATGGGAATTTAAGGTGCAGGTTCTTTCCTACACCCTAAAGGCAGATACTTCAGCCAGAACGAAAAACTAGAACTGGCAACTAGAAGATCACTGGACACTAAAATTCTGCAGTGTTCTTCAGGACACACAGCCTTCCGTTTCTGCTCCTTTCTATGCATATATGCTTCATTCTTTGCAACGAGGAGCATCTTATAAGTCATTTACATAAGAAAAATATGTCTTTACTAGTTCTTACCCTATGTCATCTTAAGATTTAGTCACTGGGGGCTGGATAGATGGCTCAGCGGCTAAGGCTGTAAAGCCTAACAACCCAGGTTTGAGTCCCAGTATCCACATAAAGCCAGATGCACAAAGTAGCTCATGCATCTGGAGATCATTTGCAGCAGCTAGAAGCCCTGGCATGCCCATTCTCTCTGTCTCTCTTCTTGCAAATAAATAAACAAAAATATTTTTTAAAATATTTAGTCACTGGGGTAAGATGACATATAGTCTAAATTATTAAGAGAAAGAATCAGGAATCTTAAGTTGAGCCAGATCTGTCTCCAACTGAGACATGGAGATTTGGAGTAATATGTTACAGGCACCAAATAGTATGGGTTGATTGAAAGTTATCAGAGATGGGCCGCTAGGACGAGGAGAGAACTCAAATGTCAACTTCAATCATAAGCTCCCTTCCTTCCTCTTGCTTTCTTTCTTTCTTTTGTTCTTTCTTTCTTTCTTTCTTTCTTTCTTCTTTCTTTTTGAGACTATGTCTTGCTATGGAGCCCAGAGTGACTCCAAACTTGTGACCACTCTACTGTATCAGTCTCCCAAGTGCTGGGATTATAGGTATTTACCATCATACTGTGCTCAGTCATGAGCTCTTTTCACTTAATATAGTCCTTGTTTGGTGTCCCTTGTGTTTATTTTCTCTTTATCCCAAGCTACAATGTCATATTTCTAAACAGCCAATGCTATTACTTATGACTATTATCAATTTTCTTTGCCTTGTTTTACTATAGCTTTAACCCCTCAAGTGTAAGAGGTTAGAGACATTGTTTCTTGATACTTATCTCACTTTGGGATATTAGAGGGGAATAAATATAGCATCACCTAACAAGTCATTTCTTTGTAAACTGTATAAAGTAATGGGAGGGGATTATGTTAAATGCATTATGTATATATGTTAAAATTGTCAATAAAAAGGGTACTTTTTTTTACTTCTAAAATACTTAAGTGAGAGGGCAAAAATTCACAAGAATGTCTCATTGAATTCCATTTTAGAAGTCCATCAAGATGATGAGCATCTAGAGGAAACCCAGAAACCTCAAAACAAACTCATGAGGGAAGCTGCATTCAAGAAGAAAACTCCAACTAAGAAGAAAAGCAGTGAGTGTGGTTTGCTGGAGAAAAAATATGTCAGTCTAAAACATGCTCCTTCAAAAAAAGAGCCTCTTCTATTTGATTCACATGGGAAGAGTTTGAAAAGGAATTTAGACTTACCTGGTCAGATAAAAGACTGTGCAAAGAAGAAACACGATATAGCTAAAGAACACAGGAAATCATCCAGCCATCGCTTATCTGATAAAAAGAAAGAAAAAAATCCAACTGGAAAGAAATGTGAGAAATTGAACAACCATAGGCCATCTGGTAAGTGTGACAAAACTCAAACTGGCAAGAAATGTGAAAAATTAGGCCACACAAGCTCCTCTTGTACTGAGCAAGATGAAATTCAAAGTGGAGAGAAACATAAGAAATCATCCAGCCACAGTTCTACTAAACCTGACAGAATACCAGCTTCTTTAAAACCTTATGAATGTAATCAGTGTGGAAAAGTTCTCAGCCATAAACAAGGACTCGCTGATCATCAAAGAATCCATACCGGGGAGAAACCATATGAATGTAATGAATGTGGGATAGCCTTTAGCCAAAAATCCCACCTTGTTGTACATCAGAGAACTCACACTGGAGAAAAACCATATGAATGTATTCAGTGTGGAAAAGCTCATGGTCATAAACATGCTCTCACTGATCACCTGAGAATTCATACTGGGGAAAAGCCTTATAAATGTACTGTATGTGGAAAATCCTTCAGACATAGCTCAAACCTTATGCAGCATGTGAGATCACACACAGGCGAGAAGCCTTATGAATGTAAGGAATGTGGGAAATCCTTTAGGTATAATTCATCTCTTACTGAACATGTAAGAACTCACACAGGTGAAATACCATATGAATGTAGTGAATGTGGTAAAGCCTTTAAGTATAGCTCCTCCCTAACCAAACATATGCGGATTCATACAGGTGAGAAACCATTTGAATGTAATGAATGTGGAAAGACTTTCAGTAAGAAGTCACACCTGGTTATACATCAAAGAACTCATACAAAAGAGAAACCTTATAAATGTGATGAATGTGGAAAAGCCTTTGGACATAGCTCATCTCTTACTTACCATATGAGAACTCATACAGGTGATAGTCCCTTTGAATGTAATCAGTGTGGCAAGGCCTTTAAGCAAATTGAAGGCCTTACTCAACACCAGAGAGTTCATACCGGAGAAAAACCCTTTGAATGTGGTGAATGTGGTAAAGCCTTTACTCAAAAGTCACACCTCATTGTACATCAGAGAACTCATACAGGGGAGAAACCCTATGAATGTAATGAATGTGGAAAAGCTTTCAATGCAAAATCACAACTTGTGATACATCAGAGATCTCACACTGGAGAGAAACCCTATGAATGTAATGAATGTGGGAAAGCCTTCAAACAAAATACATCCCTCACTAAACACATGAAAACTCATTCAGAAGAGCAATGAATAAAATTAATGTAGGAAATCTGACAACAGAAGTGAAGGTTTTGCTTAACCTTAGAAATGTTCTGAACTAGAAGAATGTTGGGTAACTTTTAGCAAGCAGTCCCAAATTTCTCTGAATGAGAGAGTTTGACTATGGATCTTCACATAGAAGCAATGGATAGAAACAAAAATTTAAACTTTATCCTAAGCCTTTACAGAATGTACTATTTTTTAACACATAATTGTTTTATTGACAACTTCTATGCTTACAAACAACAAACCATGATAATTCCCTTCCCTCCCCCACTTTCACAACTCCACTCTCCATCATATCCCCTCCCGATCTCCATTCATCTCTTTTTTTTTATGTCATTCTCTTTTTCTCCTATTATGAGGGTCTTGTGAAGGTATTGCTAGGCGAGGTCATGGATATTGAGGCTAATTTCTGTCTGGACAGTTGCATTGTAAGGACTAGTACCCTTCCTTTGCCATTACATTCTTTCCACCACCACTTCTGCAATGGACCCTGAGCTTTGGAGGGTGTGATAGAGATGTTTCAGTGCTGAACACTCCTCCATCACTTCTTATCAGCACTATCTTGCCTTTTGGGTCATCCCCTTTTAACCAAAAGTTAGCATTAATATATGGGCAGTTTGGTGGCATTTTCTTTACACCCTTAAGGCTCATGACCTCCACTGCCATAGACTTTTGATTAGGTTTTCAGTGACATATATTCCCTTGAGTGGACCTCCATTTCAATGTCTGAGCAGCTGGTTTCCCTCAGAATAGACATGCCACTATTACACCCACTCGGTCCTTTGGCTGGTGTTGCAGACAGCTTCAGGTTCGCTGAGATGAACTTCCAGACCAGGCACAGTTATGGAGGAAGGGATATTATTTATTGAAGCTTACAGATCCAGGGGAAGTACTATAACGGCAGAAGTAGCGGCCTGCTCTCACAAGGCCAGGCAGAGAGAACAAAAGCCAACCAGCCACCACAGCACACAGAGCAAAACTACTGCAATGGACCCTAGGCACATTTGCATATCTTTACAATGGACTCTCAAACCATCACCACAGGTGTAAGACCAGGGCCCCAGAGATGTTTCAGTGATTGAACACTAAGTAATAAACCATCACATTATTCAAACTACCACACTATATTTGCCTTTAGATTTATAACTCCATTGTAAATTGTACTCAATCCAATTTGTTCCAGTCTTGATCAACTTAAGAAGAGTACTGTAAAATCAAACAAGTTAAATACTTTCAACATGTAAACACAGAGTAAACATTTTTAACTGTAAAGTGAGGAGAAATTAGACAATGCAAACTCAACCACCATGCATCAAACTGCAGTTCAAGTGTAGTAACCAGAGATGAGGGCAGTTTCCAATTCCGCCCCTCCAGCTGGGCAGAGTCGCCAGGGAAAATCATCCCATGCCAACACTGCACTCCATTTTGCACAGACAATATCCAAAACATCTTCAGGTCTCCATGCAAACCACGGTCCATCTTCCAAAAGGCTCTTCCAGGCTATTCTCAGAACTTCATGCCCTGCCTTCATGCTGCATCTCAGCAGAGGCTCCTGGAACCGTGTGCAACTCATGACCACTCCATGCATTTTTCATGCTTCCAAAACTAATACCAGGTGTGCAGGACACAGCCATATTCTTAATCCAGGGTCGAAATAAATCATAGCCTTGAAAATTAGGTTTTCTCAGTACAGTCTTTCCTCAGGCATCCTCTCCATTGTTTTAAGACATACAATTGCTAATATTAAACCAGTCTCAATGCCTCGATTTTTAACTTGCTTCAGGTTTTCCAACTTAAAATCTTAAAATCTCAGTCAGATATCTTTGGACATCAGTCCATTACAAATTTAAGTTTGATCAAACAATTAGCCATCCCTTATGCCAGAGAGCAGCTGGTTTCCCCTCAGAATAGACATTCAATACTATCTATTCTCAAACTCTCAGTCCATAAAACTTGGCTTCCTCCAGAAGGCATCTTTGGCTGGTCCATGCCCATTCCTCCAAAACAAAGGTTCCAAAAACTTAATATCCACAAGTGTCCACACCCCACACTCCTCGGTACCACTGTTGATTTGAGATGAACTTCCAGACCAGGACTGTTATGGAGGAAGGGCATTATTTTTCCAGATCCTTTCAGTTGGCTGGTCACAAGGCCAGGCAACAAAGGCCAACCAGCCACCACAGCACACAGCAAAACTACTGCACAGCCCCAGCACACTTGAACTCCTTCTAGGCATTTGATCTTGTACAATGCTCAAGGCATAAGACCAGGGCCCCCAGAGTCTTCAGCAAGGTGATTGCAGGTCTAATAAACCACTGAATATATTGGGGGACATATATTCAAACTACCACAGCTGGTCTGGCCAAACTTAAGGCTTCGAGTGTCCACTGTTTCACCACTGTTGATTTCTGTCTCCCATAGGGCTGCATGCAGTGCAGCTTTTTCCAGCTTTCAGTTGGCTGGTCAACAGGAAGAAGGTTTTCAGCTCAGCCCCAGCTTGATTTCTCAGTGATCTTGTTGCTCAGGCATATGGAGTCTTCAGCAATAGGGTCTTACCATCTGTTTCTCATGGGAAACCAAGGGCCTTGTAATGTTTTGGAGGCAACAGGAACCTCCCTGGCCAACAACTCACTGGAAGGTATCCCATCCCTGGCAGTGAAAATTTTCTACTAACAATCTATGGTTTCTGGATGTGCCATTATAGAATTACTATATTTTTATAGTTACTATAAATGATCTGTATATGCAGATTAAAATATGAAGCTTTAAAAATTATAAGTTGCCTAGAGTAAATGAACATGTTGAATATGTGGACAATTCATGAGTTGCTTGGGTGTTATATACTTAAGTATAACATGTTAGAGTTTAATTTGCATACCTGTTTATTGCCTTCTATAAATGAGTGTGATAGCCTCTTTTATATTATCATTCAACTACTCCTTGTGTTAATATTAGCTTCTGTGTGTCAGTGAAAAACTTTATGAAAGGATTTTTATTTATCTTAAAATTTGTTAGTAAGAAATTAAGAAGTGGGAAAAAGCAGCTTGAAAAAAATGTGCTGGTAAGGAATGATGTCCAAAATGTGTTGTTAAGTGTAAAAAAATAGCAGATTGCAAAATCAGGGATATAACATGTTCCTGTTGTATACTAAAGTTGTGTGTTTACTGCTGTCTTTTTCTGCCTTTCTCTCTATATATGTATTTATTTACATGCATTTATTTGTGTGAATGTATTTGTTTTTAAAATCTGGAAGAGGGGCTTGGAGCATGACTCAGTGTAAAGTGCTTGCCTAGCATGCATGAGACTGAGTTAAATGAAAACAAAAGTAAACAAGAATCCAGAAATTAATAGTGATTTCCATTCAGCAAATGAATACAGGATTAAGATGTAAAATTTTTATCTTGTACATATATTACTTTCACATATGAATACTTTTAGATGCATAATTTAATATTCAAAGATAACACTGAGCCCACACATCAGTGTTCTTTGTCAACATAAAATAAGTTTTCTATGCTTTTTAGTGAAGGTGATGAATGATCTTAGGCATCTGGTATTAAAGCGATACTGAAGTCACAAAGATTTTTCCTTTAAGCTCAGGCTTTTTCATTCACATAATGAATCACAACAATTACAGCACTGGTTTTTTTTTTGTTTGTTTGTTATTTTATTCCAAGCCAAAGATGAACTGTAAATGTAGGTGAATGAAAGTGGACTTTTGAGCAATCACTCAATTTTATCTCATTCACAGTACTGATACACAAATGCCTCAATGAGGAATTCCAAATGTATCAAAAATGTAAAATGTATCTTCTTACCATTTTAAATATACAGTCCAGTTATACTAAATGATACAATGTTGTGCACCCATCACTACCATCTATCTTCATCTTATGAAAACAAACTCTGTGCCTGTTTAAAAAATTCTCTCCATTCTTCCCTCCCCCTGTATCCAGTAACCACCATTCTACTTTCTTTCTCTGATTTTGTCTAATTCTACATATACTTATATACATATATGTGGTATACATGTGTTATTGTCTTTTTCTGATTGGTTTATTTAATTTACCATAATGGCCTCATGGCTCACTCATGTTTTAGAACAGAGCTTTTTAAACTGTGGGTAGTGACCCCATATGGGGTTGCATAGCTGAACGTGGGGGTTGCAGATAAAAATGGCAGCCTTGGTTCTGAACACACAGCATGCACCATGCACTGTGTGCTGTCGTGTCATGCAATACCACTGAATGCTGTCTGAAACACCTCTCAGATTCAAACCTATCATGTTTTGAATTGCAGTGTTTGTACTGTGCATATAGAGTTTGCTTTTACAGAAACAAAATAGTTTAATTATAGAAAACAATGACCTTTAATATTTTCTTACCATCATTCCTCAGTATGTAAGTATTAAGTTTGTATATCTTTGGGTTACATTATTTTAAAATGTTTAAAATTTTAAAAGTTGCTATTTGAGTTACTTTCTTGAATTTCATTTTTAAAAATTGTAAATGACTTCTGACTAGGTATTAGAATAGAATTTCCACCATTTCTGAAATGGCCCTGAACATACTTCTGCCATTTTGTACTACATGTTTATGCAAAGTGGTGTTCTCAGCATTAATGGTCATAAAACCAAAATATGTAGCCACTCTGATAAACACTGAAGATGCTGTATGTCCTGTATATCAAATATTCAGCCACATTTAAAAATAGACAAAAATAAAAAGCACATCTATCTCATTGGCAGGCAAATTTGTGGGGTTTTTTTTTGAGAGAGAGAGGGAGAAGGAAGAGACAGAGGGAGAATGGGCACACCAGGGCCTTTTCAGGTTCTGTGAATGAATTCCAGACATGTGCACCCCTTGTGTGCATGTGTGACATTGCACGCTTGCGTCACTTTTGCATATGGCTAAATGTGGAACCTGGAGATTTGAACAAGCATTCTTAGGCTTCGCAGGCAGGCGCCTTAACCGCTAAGCCATCTCTCCAGCCCAATTGTTGCAATTTTTTAAAGATAAAAACAAATTTGGGGCTGGAGAGATGGCTTAGCGGTTAAGGCGCCTGCCTGCGAAGCCTAAGAACCAGGTTCCAATCTCCAGGTCCCACGTTTAGCCATATGCAAAGTAACGCAAGGGCGCAATGCCGCACTTGCCCACAAGGGGGCGCACGCATCTGGATTTCATTCACAGCAGCTGAGAGACTGCTGGCACGCCCATTTTCTATCTGTCTCCCTCTTCCTCTCTGTCTGTCTCTCTCTGTGCTTCTCTCCAAAAATAAAAATAAATAAAAATAAAATAAAAAATTTAAAAAAAAAGAAATTGCAACAATCATATGTATGCCCTAGAATTCTCTTAAAATAAATTTCATTCTTATTATAAGTAAAGTTTTGATTTTCATACCCATTTTATATACCTTGAGGTATGCAAAAATTTCTTAAGGGATCATTAATGGGAAAAGTTTAAGAAGTCCTAGTGTAGAATATATTAGAATTTACCCCTTTTTAAGGCTGAACAATATTGTTTCTCATTAAAATTGAGATAATAATTCTCAACATTAAATTGATTCAGAGGTTTGTAAAGTAACAGATAGTAAATTTTACTTTTGTATTTGTGGGCCATGGTCTCTGTTGCAATATTTCAAGTCTGCTGTTATAGCACACAAACAACCACAGATAACACATGAATATGTGAAGCATGGCTGTGGCCCAAAAGAACTTCATCACAACTGATGTCAGGTTGTATTTACCCAAGAGGGACAGTGCTCTGACCCTGGAGTCAGATTATACAATCTAATTACACTATGTAAAAGACGTATTAACAGAGAGCCTCACAAGGTTCAAGGAGACTCCCTTGTTCTTTGACAACCTCCCATACAAGCACATGTGGGAATTTATAACAGAAGGAACCACCTGAACAAAGATGTGTTGTAGGATGAGTCTGCCTGAGGTGTGTGGGGCTCATCAAGTCTACATAGAAAGAGATGTTGGAAGCCAAGTATGGTGGTGCACGTTTTTTAATCCCAGAACCCTGGAGGCAGGGGTAAGAGGATCACAGTGAATTCAAGACTACCTTGAGATGACATAATGAATTCCAGATCAGCCTGGGATAGAGCAAGACCCTACCTCAAAAAACCAAAAAAGAGAGAGAGAGATGTTGGAGGCCAGCTCTGAAGTATGAATAGTAGCTTTCCTGGCATATGGTTAGGGAGACATGACAGACACAGGAAGACTGCCATACCTTTTTTTTTTTTTTTTACAGAGCTGAGTCCACATGTGAAATAATCCCTAATGTAAGTGGCACTAGTTAAGGGTGGATATGAGTCCACATGGGCAAAGAGTTAGATATTGAGACAGTGACTGACAACTGCAGCTGTATCTTGGTAGCTGTCTCTCCTTGTTAGCCAGGGAGTGAGAGACAAGAGAATCAAGGAAACTCCAGCTGTGTCTTAGCAACCGTTTCTTCTGATGGTCACATTCCCTTGGTGGTTAGATGCCCTTGGAGCTGCAGTAACATTCTTCTCATCATATTAATTAAGGTGCCAGAGAACTTTCCCAGTTGCCTCACATGTTTACTAAGTAAGGGTCTGTATCCTATAAAGTGTCTTACTTTACTGTGCTATCATTTGTGGTTTTGATACTACCCTTTGGGGCTTTTCAAGAGGAGTATGGAAACCAGGCATGGTGAAACACATCAGTAATCCTAGCCCTTGGGAAGCTGAGGCAGGAGGATCACAAGTTCAAGACCAGCCTGTGCTTTATAGTAAGATTTTATATTAGAATAATAATGATGAGAAAGAAGAGGAAAAGGTGGAGGCTTGTGGGGGAAGAGGAAGAAGAAGAAACAAGCAGCAGCAGAAGAAGGGGTGTGTGGTCGTGCATGCCTGTAATCCCAGCACTTGGGAGGTGGCAAATGTTCATAAATTGGAGGTCAGCCTCAGTGACATGGGTATATAGTTCAAGGCCAGCCTGGGGTACATAAGGCCCTGTCTCAAAACAAAACTAAAAAATGCAGAGCATTGGGGGAATAAATACCTAAAAAGGGAGATCTGGATCACCATGACTTGGGAGAAAAAAAGGGTCACCTTACCCTATTAATATGTTACCCACCTCATCCATATTCATAAAACTCTTTTCATACTCATATTCATAAAAATGTACAATAAAGGGGGCTGGAGAGATGGCTTAGCAGTTAAGACGCTTACCTGTGAAGCCTAAGGACCCATCTTCAACTCTCCAGATCCCACATAAACCAGACACACAAAGGTGAGGCAAGCACAAGGTCACACATGGCCACTAGGTGGCTCAAGTGTCTGGAGTTCAATTTCAGTGGCTGAGGCCCTGGTGTGCCAATTCTCTCTCTCTCTTTAAAATTAAAAAAAATCTACAATACAGGCGATGGAGAGATATTGTCAGCAACTAAGAGTGCTTTCCACATAATCAGGACTTGAAGGCCTGAGCTGGATTCCCCACCATCCATATAAACAGCTTGATGTGGCCACACATACCTGTAACCCAGTCCTGTGGAGAGCAGAGACTGGACAATTTCTGGGACTCACAAAAATGGCAGCTCCAGGCTCAGAGAAGAGACTCTGTCTCAAGGAAACACATGAATGACTCTTCTAGCCTCCACATACATGTACATGGGGTGATCACACCTGCATACAGACATACATACACTACACACAACATATACCACACCATACATACTACACACACACAGAGAATATATAGTGCTCTTCACTCCCTCCCCTTTAAGACAGCCCACTACAATCTCTCTGGGGTGTCTACTTTGCTTTCCCTGTCTGTACCTCTCAGTTGAATTCTTTGCTCTGAGAAGACAAGACCTGATGAGAGCCCTTCACCTGGTAACACGTATTCTGTAGTAGTGAAATTATATGTCTTTATGAATAATCACACATGGATTCTAGAGGTTTCCACTGATGGGGAAACTTTCTTGTTCCCATCAGCAAACATTGGCCCAATTGAAGGTTTTGTAACCTCCCAGTACTTTAGAAATGTGGAGGGCCAGTGAAGGAAAGTGTCTGGCACAAGGCCATGAGCAAGTTCAAGGCTCATTTGAGAGGAGAATCTAGGGTCTGAATTCTCCTTCAATTTAATCCTCAACCACTTCTCTGCTGTTATCTGATATCTTTAGTAGGAGGCATTCTTCCCAATAAAATCAGTGAGAATGTTCCAAGGAAAGGAAATTTTTTTGTGCATGAAAAATACATGGTTTTGAAACAAAAATTGGAAACAAGGAAAAAAACATGTTACTTTACTTGTTGGTTACACTAATGAGAAGCACATAGATGCATTTGGTTTTTGTTTGTTTTTTGCAGTGCTGGGAGATTGACCCTAAGGCCTCATGCATGTTAGGAAAACACTACTATGGAGCTCTATCTATAGTGCCATGATTTTACCATTAAATTATAAGGTAAACTGCACATTTTTTGCAAAAAAAAAAAATCAAAAAAGGAGAACCTATTTCAAAAAGGAGAGTACTGGGGCTAGAGAAATGGCTTAGCAGTTAAAGCACTTGCCTGTAAAGTCAAAGGACCCAGGTTCGATTTGCCAGGATGCACGTAAGCCAGATGCACAAGGTGGCACATGTATCTGGAGTTCATTTGCAGGGCTGAAGGCCCTGACATGCCCATTTCTCTCTCTCTCTCTCTCTCTCTCTCTCTCTCTCTCTCTCTGTCTTTGTCTCTGTTTCTCCCTCGCTCTGCTTCTTTCTCTTTCAAATAAATAAAATAAAATATTTAAAAACACCCAAAAACAAAAAGGAGAGAACTGACAGCCTCCACACCTATACACTCAAACACACAGAGAAAGAGAGAGACTAAATAAGTAAATAAAAATACAAGTTACATATCAATATGTATAATACAGTCCCAGTCATACAAACTAAAACTACGTGTGTATACATAAATGTAACTACAAAAATATTGAAGTACATAGAACAAATTGTTAGTGAAAATTTGTGAAGTGAATAAAGTTAGGCTTGAGAAAAGAGTTAGAATTACTGTTTATTTGAAAAATCAGCATATATGTATGTATATTTGAGTTGAGGTTCAGGAAGGCCCATGTATCAGGAGAATGAAGTACTTTTACTTATTTTAAGCTGGACAGGGTGGCTGTTATGATCCCCAAATGGAGGAGAGAAAACCTCAGGCAACCCCAAAACTGGTTCACCTTCAACCATCTAGCAGAGAGCGTTTTGTCTTAACAAATTTGTACAAATTATTTTCAATTTCTGTTTTCAGAGGTTCTTGATTGGCTATTTACTCTTTTAAAAAAGTTGGTATGGGGCTAGAGAAATGGCTTAGAGGTTAAGGGTTTGCCTGCGAAGTCAAAGGATCCCAGTTCGATTCTCCGGGACCCATGTAAGTCAGATGCACAAGGGGCACATGCATCTGAAGTTCGTTTGCAGTGGCTAGAATTTGCAGTGGGTAGAGGCCCTGGTGTACCCATTCTATCTCTGTCTGCTTCTCTTCTAGCTCTCTCTGCTTGCAAAGAAATAAATAAGCAAATTTTTTAAAAGTTGGTAAGGACTGGAGAAATGGTTTAGCAGTTAAGGCACTTGCCTGCAAAGCCTAAGGACCCAAGTTCGATTCCCCAGTAAGTACATAAGTCAGATACACAAGGTAACACAAGTGTCTGGGATTCATTTGCAGTGATTAGAGGCCTTGGCATGCCCATTCTTTCTATATCTGCCTCTTGCTCTCTCTCTAATAAATAAATCAATAAATTTTTAAAGTTGGTAACAAGCCAGGCCTGTTGGCACACACCTTTGATCTCAGCAATCGGGAAGCAGAGGTGGGAATATTACTGTGAGTTTGAAGCCACTCTGAGACTACATAATGAATTCCCTTGAAAAACAAAAAACAAAACAAAAAAAAAAGTTTGGTAAAATATTCAGTGCAAAGGATGCTAAAAACTACTCATACAATATGAATGATGTGGCAAATAAAAATGAAATTTGCAGGGAAATGGATGGATCTGGAAAGGATTATATTATGTGAAGTAACCCAGGCCCAGAAAATCAAATGCGACATGTTCTTCCTCATCTGTATATCCTAAGCTTCAAATGTTTAAATTTGTATGTGAGTTGGAGTAAAATTCAGTAGTAGAAGCCAGGAAGCTAGGAAGAGGATATAAGGGAGGGAGGAGAGGGGAAGGTGTTGTAGATATGTAAGCAGAGGGGCAGATTACTGGAGGTGGAATTGTCTAAGCGGGATTAGAAGAAGGTATAGAGTAAAGGAAGGGTAGGAGGTGGGATTAGGGGAAGGGACAGAGTAAAGTAAGGGTGGGAGGTGGGTTAATCAAAATTTAAGATGTTATGAATAAGCCATATGAAGACCTACTTCTTTGATAGCCAATAAAATATATGGGAGAGAGCATGGGCAGAAGCATTCTATAGACATGGATAATGGTGTGCCCAGAGGCATAGGTTGATATTAGAAAATTTTCACTGCCAGGGTTGGGATACATTCCAGTGAGTTCTTGGTCATGAAAGTTCCTGATACCCCTAAAACATTATGGTGCCAGACCTAAATAGTAAGACCTTATTGCCTAAGACTCCACATGTTTGGGCTGCAGCTTTCAGAAAGCTGGGAAGTGCTATGCTGTATGCAGCCTTTTGGGAGAAAGAAGTCACCAATGGTGCTAAACAGCAGTGGACCCTGCAAACCTTAAGATTGGCCAGCCAGGCCAAATGTGCCAACTGGTGCAATAGTGGCATGTTTGTTGTGGGGGAAACCAACCACTCTCTGATTGGAGTGGATGCCCACAACACAGGAGGGAATACATGTCTGGTATTGAAAAACTAGTCAAAAGCCTCTGGTTGGGGTGGTCACAAGCCATAGGGAAGTAACAACTGCTGTTGTCTGGCTAAATGCATATATTATGCCCACCATACTGCCCTGTAAGCACTTCTCTTAATGTTCATACCCCTATATCAATACTACTCTCACTTTTGGTCAGAGAAGCATCTCTTTTCAGATGGCAGTGGCCACTGGGATGATTCAAAAGTCACCACAGGGCTGAGAAGAAATCAGGAGTGGAATGTTCAACACTGAGACATCTCTATCACACCCTTCATTGCAGAAGAGGGGGCAGGAAGAATGTAAGCGACCAAGGAAGGGTAGGACTCCTTACAATGCTGTCTTCCAGACACACATGACTTCACAGTGCCTGACACTACCTACACAAGACCTTCATAATAGGAGGAAAAGATAATGAGAGAGAAACAGAGGGCGGGAGCAGAATGGACATGCCAGGGTCTCCTGGCACTGCAAAGGAACTCCCTTTAACCTCTGAGCCACCTCTTCAGTACCCCTCTGTGATGGTTTGATTCAGATGTCCCCCATAAACTTAGGTATTATGTATGCTAGATTCCCAGCTGATGGCAATTTGGAAATTAATGCCTCCTGGATGCAATGTACTGTATGGGATTGGGCTTATTGGTGTTAGAGCCAGTTTCCCCTTGCCAGTGTTTGGCATGCTCTCCTGTTCCTGTTGTCCACCTGATGTTGGCCAGGGGGTGATGTCCACCTCTGCTCATGCTATCATTTTCCCTGCCATCATGGAGCTTCCCCTCAAGTCTGTAAGCCAAAATAAATATTTTTTCCCACAAGCTGCTCTTGGTCGGGTGATTTCTGCCAGCAATGTGAACCTGACTGCAACACCCTCCTTTTTCTTAAGGCTACAGCACCACTCCAATTGAGTCATACTAAAAATACTTTTGACAGGCTAGAGAGATGGCTTAGTGGCTAAGGCGCCTGCCTGCCAAGCCTAAGAACCTTGGTTTCAATTTCCAGGTCCCATGTTTAGCCAGACGCAAAAAGTGATGCAAGTGCACAATGCCACACTTGCCTACAAGGGGGCACATGCATCTGCAGTTCGTTCACAGCTGCTGAGAGGCCACTGGCACACCCACTTTCTCTATCTATCTATCTATCTATCTCAAATAAATAAAATAAATTTAAAAATTTTAAAAATACTTTTGACTTATAACATGTCCTTTTTTATTCATTTATATTTTAGGGTTCTTTTTGAGGTAAGCTCTCGTTCTAGCCCAGGCTGACCTGGAACTCTGAAGTTCTAGGGTGGCCTCAAACTCACAGCAACCCTCCTTACATCAGCCTCCTGAGTAATCACCACATCCAGGTCTTAGATCTGCCTTCTTGGGCCACCCGCCCCCTACACCTCAAAAAAACTGACACCAACCAGGACCTGAGGTTGGGCTTAGGAAAGTTGAAACTTCACAAATGAGAAATAAAATATTCTCTCTCTCTCTCTCCCTCTCAATGTGAGGCATGGGACTCAGGGTCTTGTGCATGCTGGGCAAATGCTGTACCAGTGAACTACACCACTAGCTAGTTATGTACTTTGCTGACTCTCCAACATTAGTTGCAAGATCTACATATGTAACATAATTTGAGACACACACATACACACACACCACAAGACAGCTTTCTCACAATGCACGGAGGAAAACAGGAAGCCAGAAGAGGTGGCCCAGCTCAACCCTCTACTTGGCCAGTAGGGGGCAACACTGCACCTTGTTGCAATCGTCTCTGCTGGTTCCTTTAAACATATAAACATATCAGTCTTTCTCTTTGCCAAGGTCCTTGAGTTTCACTTGAATTCTGAACCACTAATGGTACATGTAGTTATGAATTCTCCCCCTTTTATGTTTTGTTTTGTGGGTTTTTTTTTTGTTGTTGTTTTTCTGAGGTAGGGTCTCACTCAAGCCCAGGCTGACCTAGAATTCACTATATAGTCTCAGAGTGGCCTTGAACTCACAGTGATCCTCCTACCTCTGCCTCCTGACTGCTGGGATTAAAAGTGTGCACCACCATGCCTGGCAGTTCTCCCCCTTTATCCGTAGATGAGCTGAACAGATCCACACATGGATAGTTGTGAATATCATAGAGCAGTTGCTGTGCCTGTCACTCCACAGATAGGTCTATTCTGTTATCTACAAGATATTCAATCAGATGGGCATATTTTTCAGTTATATATTTATTTATCTGCAAGACAGAGGGAGAGCGAGTGAGCACATGGCCATCTCAGAGCCTCTTGCCACTGAAAATGAACTCCAGATATACATGTACAACTTCACGTATCTGGCCTTATGTATATACTGGGGAATTGAACCTGACCAGAAAGACCTTGCAAGCAAATATCTTTAACTGCTGAGCCAGATCCCCAGCCCTTATTTGATTTTCAACATAATTTTTAATTTTTAAAATTTATTTGAGAGTGGCAGGCAGATAGAGAGAGAGAGAGAATGGGTACATCAGGGCCTCCAGCCACTGCATACAAACTCCAGATGCATGTGCCACCTTGTGCATCTGGCTTACGTGGGTCCTGGGGAATCAAGCCTTGAACACGAGTCCTTAAGCTTCACAGGCAAGCACAAAACTGCTAAGCCATCTCTCCAGCCCATGATTTTTCAACCTCATTTGAACAGCCTTCCTCTTTTGTTTTAAATGCCTAAATGAAATTTTACTGAATAAAAATACACAATTAGATACACGGATTCCAAAATACACAATTAGATACACGGACTGTCCACAAGTTGGTACTTTTCTTTGCACGAAACTTATTCAGTTGTTTTATAATAAACACAATATATAATTTTAAATCTATACATAGTATATCTGAAGAAACTGGCAGGTTTTTTTCCTTCTTTTTCTTTTTCCTTTTCTTCTCTCTTTTTTTTTTTGTGTGTGTGTGTGTTTGTTTTTCAAGGTAGGGTTTCACTTTAGTCCAGGCTGACCTGGAATTCACTATGTCGTCTCAGGGTGGCCTTGAACGCATGGGGACCCTCCTACCTCTGCCTCCTGAGTGCTGGGATTAAAGGCGTGTACTACCACGCCTGGCTTGAAACTGGTAGATTTTTTAAATATGCATTTCAAATACTCCCATTCTATGTAGTCAATCAAAAACTATTTGGCAGGGCTAGAGAGATGGCTCAATAGATAAAGTACTTGTCCTGTTTGTGTGAGGACTGGTGTTTAGATCCCTAATACCCATATAAATGTGCGATGTCAACTTCTGGCCTCCACACACGCATGCACGTCTACACACACACAGGTACACCTCTGCCCCACCCCCAAACACACATGCAAAACACTATTTCAATTTCTTTTGCATCTAAATAAAATCAAAGTAGCAATATCTGAATGATTCCTCAAAAAATCCACTCAAATATTGAATGACAGCTATATGCATGGCAATGAACAAAAACTCCTGATTATGCAGAAGTCAATAAGCACAATCCGTGTCTTTGGTGGGCTTACACATTTCCCTAAGGAAGGGTCCTCTGTTAAAAATCACTGTTGGGGCTGGAGAGATGGCTTAGTGGTTAGGCACTTGCCTATGAAGCTCTATGAAGTTCGAGGCTCTATTCCCCAGTATCCACGTAAGCCAGATGCATGTGGTGGCGCATGTGTCTGGAGTTCATTTGCAGTGGTTAGAGGCCCTGGAGTGCACATTCTCACTCTCTCTCTCTCTCCCTTTCTCTCTCTCTAATAAGTAAATAAATAAAAATAAAAAGCTTAAAAAAATCATTATGGGGCTGGAGAGATGGCTCGGCAGTTAGGATGCTTGCCTGCAAAGCCTGATGACCTGGGTTTGATTCCCAAGTACCCACATAAAGCCAGATGCACCAAGTGGCGGATGCATGTGGAGTTCATTTGCAGTGGCTAGAGGCCCTGGCATGCCTAGACTCTCTGTATCTCCGTCTGTATCTCTCTGCTTGAAAATAAATAAAATTCCTTGTATTACAGGGTTAGGGAGATGGCTCCATGGCTGAAAGCACTTGTTGTGTAAGCCCAATCAGCGTTTTGATCCCCAGCTCCTGTGTGAAGATGGACACAGTGGTGCACACATCTATAATCCCAACATGCTCAAGGCAATGAGAAACAGAGTCAGGGGCTTGGGAG